>JBAMBP010001087.1:0-61332 GCA_037044515.1 Phortica magna
CGGTGTCAACGGTAGCTACCATGGGAGTACCTCAGACCAGCACCGTTACAATACGTCTTCCACCACTCTGTCCGAGCGGCGTTATTACCAAAGAGGAGCCTGTGGGTCCTCCTACCCCTCACTGTCTTTCTGAGCGTGCTACGGCTTAGATATCGATCTCTTTTCCACTTCCAGCTGTTCCTTTATGAAGCGCAGCAACATCCCCCGTCTCTGCTGCTCTGTAACACCAAGTTTTAAGCCTTCGCTTCCCTCCTGGCCGAAAGGAGTCCAAGGAAGAGCCACAGTTGCTTGAGTAGTTCTTCAGGGAGGAACTAGCGCCGTAGAAACAAGGCGACCACTTACAAAACTGCTTGCTGCTCCGGTGTCCACGGTAGCCACCATGGGAGTACCCCAGACCAGCACCATTTTAATCCCTCTACTACCACTCTGTCTGAGCGGCACTTTTACCAAAGAGGACCCTGTGAGTCTTCCCACTCCTTTTCATATTTCTGTGCGCGGCGCGGCTTAGATATCGATTTCTCTTCCAGTTCCAGCTGCTCCTTTATGGTTGGCAGGAACATCCCCCGTCTCTGCTCCTCTGTAAAGCCTAGTTTCTAGCCTTTGCATCCATCCTGACCGAAACGAGTCCAAGGAGGAGCCACAGTTGATTGAGTAGTTCTTCAAAGAGGAACTAGCGCCGTAAAAACCAGGCGTCCATTTAAAAAACTATGTGCTTTTCCGGTGTCCACGGTTGCCACCATGGGAGTACCCCAGACCAGTAACGATGTAATACCTCTATACCACCACTCTGTCTGAGCGGCAGTATTCTTAAAGAGGACCCAGTCAGTACTCACACCCTTCACCATCCTTCTGTACGCTTCGCGGCTTAGATATCGAACTCTCTTGCACTTTCAGCTGCTCCTTTATGGAGGGCAGAAACATCCCCCATCTCTGCTGCTCTGTAAAGCCAAGTTTCCAGCATTTGCTTCCATCCTGACCGAAACAAGTCCAAGGAAGAGCCACAGTTGATTGAGGAGTTCTTCAAGGAGGAACTAGTGCTGAAAAAACCAGGCGTCAACTTAAAAAACTACGTGTTGCTCCGGTGTCCACAGTAGCCTCCATGGATGTACCCCAGACCAGCAATGCTTCAATCCCTCTGCCACAACTCAGTATGAGCGCCGCTATTAGCAAAATTGAACCTGTTGGGCATCTCTCCCTTTGCCATCTCTCTGTGATCGGTGGGGATGAGATTTCGAACTCTCTTCCACTTCCTGCTGCTTCATTATGGTGGACAGCAAGGTCCCCCGTCTGTCCTGCTCTGTAAGACCAAGTCCAAGGAGTGCGAGGAAGAACCACAGTTGACTGAGTAGTTCTTCAGGGAGGAGATAGCACCGTAGAAACAAGGCGACCACTTACAAAACTGCGTGTTGCTCCGGTGTCCACAGTAGCCTCCATGGATGTACCCCAGACCAGCAATGCTTCAATCCCTCTGCCACCACTCAGTATGAGCACCGCTATTCGCAAAAATGAGCCTGTTGGGTATCTCTCCCTTTGCCATCTTTCTGTGCTCGGTGGGGATGAGATTTCGAACTCTCTTCCACTTCCTGCTGCTCCATTATGGTGGACAGCAAAATCCCCCGTCTGTCCTGCTCTGTAACACCAAGTCCAAGGAGTGCAAGCAAGAACCACAGTTGACTGAGTAGTTCTTCAAGAAGCAACTAGCGCCGTAGAAAACAGGCGTCCACTTTCAAAACTGCGTGCTGCTGCGGTGTCCATGGTAGCCTCCATGGGAGTACGTCAGACCAGACTTTTTTTAATTCCCCTGCCAGCACTCTGTCTGAGTGTTGCTATTAGTAAAAAGGACCCTGTGGGTCCTCCCACCCCTTGCCATCTTTCTGAGAGTGGCGCAGCAGAGACTTCGAACTCTGTTCCACTTCCTGCTGCTCCATTATGCTGGAAAGCAACATTCCCCGTCTATGCTGCTCTGTTACACCAAGTTTCAAGCCTTCGCCGAAAGGAGTCCAAGGAAGAGCCACAGTTGATGCAGTGGTTCTTCTGGAAGGGACTATCGCTATAGTATCCAGGCGACCACTTGCAAAACTGCGTGTTGTTCCGGTGTCCACGGAAGCCTCCATGGGAGTACGCCAGACCAGCACCGTTGCAATCCCTCTGCCACCACTCTGTATGAGCCGCGCTCTTAGCTGCTCCTGAATGGAGGCCAGGAACATCCCTCGTCACTGCTGCACTGTAAAGCCAAGTTTCCAGCCTTCGCTTCCCTCCTGGCCGAAAGGCGTCCAAGGAAGAGCCACAGTCGATTATGAAGTTCTTTAGGGAGGAGCAAGCGCCGTAGACACCAGGCATCATTTTACAAGAATGCGTGCTGCTAAGGTGTCGACGGTAGTCTTCATGGGTGTACCCCCAAAAAGCACAGTTACGATCACTATTCCAGCGCTCTATCTGAGCAGCGCTATTACCAAAGAGGACCCTGTGGGTCATCCCACTCTTTACCATATTTCTGTGCGCGGCGCGGCTTTGATATCGAATTTTCTTCCACTTCCAGATTTACTTTTATGCAGGGCAGCAACATCCCCCGTCTCTACTATTCAGTAACACAAATTTTCCAACCTGCGCTTCCCTCCTGGCCGAAAGGAGTCCAAGGAAGAGCCACAGTTGATTCAGTTGTTCTTCAGGAAGTAAACAGCGCCGTGGAAACCAGGCGACTATTTAAAAAATTGCTTGATGCTCCGGTGTCCACGGTAGCCTCCATGGGAGTACCTCAAACCAGCACCATTACAATAAGTCTACCACCCCTCTGACTGAACGGTGCTATTACCAAAGAGGATTCTGTGGGTCCTCCCGCCCCTCATAATCTTTCGGTGCGCGGCACGGCTTAGATATCGAACTCTCTTCCATTTTCAGCTGCAAGATAGAGCCACTGTTGATTAAGTAGTTTTTCAGGGAGGATCTAGCGCAGTAAAAACTAGGCGGCCACTTACGAAACTGCGTGCTGCTCCCGTGGCCACGGTAGTCTCCATGGGAGTACCCTCGACCAGCACCGTTTTAACCCCTCTACCACCACTCTGTTTGAGAGGTGCTATTACCAATGAGGACCCTATGGGTCTGCCACCCCTAACCATTTTTCTGAACATGACGCGGCTTGGATATCGAACTCTCTTCCACTTCCAGCTGCTCCTTTATGGTGGGTAGCAGCATTCCCCATCTCTGCTGCTCCATCAAACTAAGTTTTCAGCCCCAGTTGATTGAGTATTTGCTCAGGGAGGAACTAGTGCCGTAGAAACCAGGCAACCACTTACAAAACTGCGAGCTGCTCCGGTGTCAACTGTAGCCACCATGGGAGTCCCTCACCCCAGCACCGTTACACTACGTTTACCATCACTCTGTCTGAGCGGCGAATTTACCATAGAGGACCATGTGAGTCCTCCCACCACTAACCATATTTCGGTGAGCTACGCGCCTTCGATATCGAACTCTCTTTTATTTCCAGCTGCTTCTTTATGGAGGGCAGCAACATCCCCCGTCTCTGCTACTCTTTGACACCAAGTTTGCAGCCTTCGCTTCCCTCCTGGCCAAAAGGAGTCCAAGGAAGAGCCACAGTCGATTAGGTAGTTCTTCAGGGCGGAACTAGCGTCGTAGAAACCAGGTTTCCACTTACAAAACTGCATGCTGCTCCGGTATCCAGGGTGCCACCATGGACACCCCAGACCAGAACCACCACTCTGTCTGAGCAGCGCTATTACCAACGAGGACCCTGTGGGTCCTTCCACCCATAATCATATTTCTATGCGTGGTGCGGCTTAGATATCGAACTTTTTTCCATTTACCGCTGCTCCCATATCGAGGGCAGCAACATCCCCTATCTCTGCTACTCAGTAACGCCAAATTTACGGCATTCGCTTTCCTCCTGACCGAAAGGATTCCGAGAACAGCCATAGTCGATTAGGTAGTTCTTCAGGGAGGAACTAGCGCAGTAGAAACCAGGCGTCCACTTACAAAACTGCGTGTTGCTACGGTGTCCACGGTAACCACAATGGGAAAACTTTAGACCTGCACCACCCCTCTGGCTGAGCGGTGCTATTACCAAAGAGGACCCTGTGGGTCCTCCCACTCCAAACCATCTTTCTGAACATGGCGCGGCTTGGATATCGAACTTTCTTCCATTTCCAGTTGCTTCTTTATAGATGGCAGCAACAGTCACCGTCTGTGCTGCTCTGTAACATGTTGTTCCCAGCCATTGCTGCTCTTTTGGCCGAAAGGAGTCCAGGGAAGAGCCACAGTTGATTGTGATTTCTTCGGGGAAGAAATACCACCGTAGAAACATGGCGTCCACTTCCAAAACTGCGTGCTTCTCCGGTGTCCACGGTAGCCACCATGGAAGTACCCCAGATCACCACCGTTACAATCCCTCTACCACCACTCTGTCTGAGCGGCGCTATTACCATAGAGGACCCTGTGGGTCCTCCCGCTCCACATAATATTTCTGTGCGTGGCACGGCTTAGATATCGTACTCTCATCCACTTCCAGCCGCACTTTTATGGTGGGCAGCAACATCCCCCTCGCTGCTGCTCTGTGACACTTAGCAAGCACTCGTGAGTCCTCCTACCCCTCAACATCATTCTGTGCGTTTCGCGGTTTGGATATTGAACTATGGAGGAGGACCCTGTGGGTCCGCCCACCCCTTACCATCTTTCTGTGCGTGGTTCGGTTTGTATATCAAACTCTCTTCCATTTCCAGCTGCTCCTTTATTATGGGCAGCAGCATTCCTCGTCTCTGCTGCTCTGTAACACGAAGTATCCAGCCTTCGCTTCCCTCATGGTCGAAAGGAGTCCAAGGAAGAGCCACAGTTGATTGAATAGTTCTTCAGGGAGGAACTAGCGCCGTTGAAACCAGGCGACTACTTACAAATCTGCGTGCTGCTCCGGTGTCCACGGTAGCCACCATGGGAGTACCCCAGACCACCACCGTTACAATCCCTCTAACACCACTCTGTCTGAGAGGCGCTATTACCATAGAGGACCCTGTGGGTCCTCCCGCTCCTCATAATATTTCTGTGCGTGGCACGGCTTAGATATCGTACTCTCATCCACTTCCAGCCGCACTTTTATGGTGGGCAGCAACATCCCCCTCGCTGCTGCTCTATGATACTTAGTATCCTGCCTTCGCTGCTATTCTGTCCAAAGGGAGTGAAAGATAGAGCCACTGGAATTAGCGCAGTAGAAACCAGGCGACCACTTACAAAACTGCATGCTGCTCCGGTGTCCACGGTAGTCTCCATGGGAGAACCCTCGACCAGCACCGTTACAATCACTATGCCATAACTCTGTCTGAGCGGCCCTATTACCAATGAGGACCCCGTGGGTCCTCCCACCCTTCACCCTCTTTCTGTGAAAGGCACGGCTTGAATTTCGAACTCTCTGCCATTTCCAGCTGCCCCTTAATGAAGGCCAGCAATTTCCCCCGTAAATATTGCTCTGTAAAGCCAAGCTTCCAGCCTTCGCTTCCCTCCTGGCCGAAAGGAGTCCAAGGAAGAGTCCCAAATGATTGAGTTGTTCTTCAGGGAGAAACTAGCAACGTTGAAACCAGGTGACCACTTACAAAACTGCATGCTGCTCCGGTGTCCACGGTAGGCACCATGGAAGTACCTCAGACCAGTACCATTACAACACTTCTAACACCTCTCTGTCTGAGCGGCGCTGTTAACAAAAGGACCCTGTGAGTCCTCATACCCCTCACCGTCTTTCTGTGCACGGCACAGCTTAGAAATCGAATTCTCTTCTACTTCCAGCTGGTCTATTATAGAGGGCAGCAACATCCCCCGTCTCTGCTTCTCAGTAACATCAAGTTTCTAGCCTTCGCTTCCCTCCTGGCCAAAAGGAGTCTAAGGAAGAGCCACAGTTGATTGAATAGTTCTACAGGGAGGAACTAGCGCCGCAGAAACCAGGCGCCCACTAAGAAAAGTAGCCGCTGCTCCGGTGTCCACCTTAGCCATCATGGGAGTACCTCAGACCACCACCATTACAATACTTCTACAACCACTCCGTCTGAGCGGCGCTATTATCAAAGAGGACCCTGTGGGTCCACCCACCCCTCTTCATCTTTCTATCTGTGGCGCGGCTTTGATATCGAACTCTCTTCCAGTTCCTGCTGCTGCTTTCTGTAGGATAGCAACATTCCCCGTCTCTCCTACTCTGTAACACCAAGTTTCCAGATTTCGGTTCCCTTCTGTCCGAAAGGAGTCCAAAGAAGAGCCACAGTTGATTGTGTATTTCTTCAGGGAACTATTAGCGCCGTAAAAACCAGGCGACCACCTACAAAACTGCGAGCTGCCCCGGTGTCCACGATAACCACCATGGGTGTACCCCCGACCACCACCGTTACAATCCCTCTACCACCACACAGTCTGATCGGCACTATTATCAAAGAGGACCCTGTTGGTCGTCCCACCCCTCACCATCTTTCTGTGAACGACCCGGCTAATATATTGAACTCTCTTTCAGTTCCAGCTGCTCCTTTATGGATTGCAGCATTATCTCCTGTCTCTGCTTATCCGTTACACCAAGTTTCCAGCCTTTGCTTCCCTCCTGACCAAAAGGAGTCCAGGGAAGAGCCACATATGATTGAATAGTTCTTCAGGGAGAAACTAGCGCCGTAAAAACCAGGCGACCACTAAGAAAAGTAGCCGCTGCTCCGGTGTCCGCGGTAGCCATCATGGGAGTACCTCAGACCAGCACCATTACAATACTTCTACAACCACTCCGTCTGAGCGGCGCTATTATCAAAGAGGACCCTGTGGGTCCTCCCACCCCTCACCATCTTTCTGTCTGTGGCGCGGCTTTGATATCGAACTCTCTTTCAGTTCCTGCTGCTCCTTTAAGGAGGACAGCAACGTCCCCCGTTTCTGCTGCTTTGTTACACTAAAGTTACAGATTTCAATTCCCTTCTGTCTGAAAGGAGTCCAAAGAAGAGCCACAGTTGATTGTATATTTCTTCCGGGAGCTGCTCCGGTGTCCACGGCAGCCAGCATGGGACTACCCCAGACCAGCACCACCATTCTATCTGAGAGGTGCTTTTTAAAAATAAGACCTTGTGATTCCTACCACACCTCGCCATCTTTTTGTGTGCGGCGCGGCTTAGATATCGAACTCTCTTCCACTTCCAGCTATTCCTTTATGGTAGGCAGCAACATTCCCAGTCTCTGCTGCTCTGTAACACAAAAGTTTAGCATTCGCTTACCTCCTAGCAGAAAGGAGTCCAAGGAAGAGCCACAGTTGATTGAGAAGTTCTTCAGGGAGAAACTAGCGCCGTAGAAACCAGGCGACCACTTACAAATTTGCGTGCTGCTCCCGTGTCCACGGTAACCACCATGGAAATACGCCAGATCACCAACGTTACAATCCATCTACTACCACTCTGTCTAACCGATGCTATTTCCAAAGAGGACCCTGTTTGTCTGCTCCTTAATGGAGTCCAGCGACATCCCCAGTATCTATTACTCTGTAAAGCCAAGTTTCTAGGCTTCGCTTCCCTCCTGATCGAAAGGAGTCCAAGGAAGAGGCACAGTTGATTGAGTATGACTTCAGGGAGGAACAAGCACTGTAGAAACCATGCGAACACTTACAAAACTGTTTGCTCTTTCGGTGTCCCCGGTAGCCACTATGGCAGTACCACAGTCCAGCACCGTTTTTAGCGCTCTACCACAACTCTGACGGAGCGGTTCTTTTTCCACAGAGAACCCTGTGAATCGTCCCACTCCTTACCATCTTTCTGTGCGTTGCGCGGTTAGGATATTGAACTATCTTCCACTTCCAGCTTTCCTTTAATGGAGGCCAGCAACATCCCCCGTCTTTGCTGCTCTGTAACTCCAAGTTTCCAGCCCCAGTTGATTGAGAATTTCTTCATGGAGGAACTAGCGCCGTAGAAACCAGGCGACCACTTACAAAATTGCATGCTGCTCCGGTGTCCATGGTACTCACCATGGGAGTCCCTTAGCCAAGCACCGTTATAATACGAGCGGCGCTTTTACCATAGAGGACCCTGTGTGTCCTCCCACCCCTTACCATCTCTCTTTGCGTGGCACGGCTTGGATATCGAACCCTCTTCCACTTCCAGCTGCCACTTAATGGAGGCCAGCAACATCCCATGTATCTTTTGCACTGTAGAGCCAAGCTTCCAGCCTTCGCTTCCCTCCTGGCCAAAAGGAGTCCAAGGAAGAACCATAAAAAATTTAATAGTTCTACAGGGAGGAACAAGTGCCGTAGAAACCAGTGTAAAGGACTTCCGGTCCTCGCCCAGGTCTTTAGGCTGGGGCAACTCAAGAGATTCCAGAGATTGCCGGCTTTACAAAAATTTGTAATTCTGCCGGACACCTGAGCGCTGCCAAATGATTGACACACAAATCAGATTTGAGTTTGGAAATAGGTTTTATTTAGTGATTCAATTTGAAAGTTGACTTAAGCTCTAACTTAAATTCTATCTGCTGCCGCTGGTCTTGGGGAGCCGTCCTCCACCCTCGTCTTTGGCCTTGGTTGCCGCTGCACTTAACCAACTGGGCTCCAAGTTGGGCCGCTTCTGTTGCGGACCGCTGATGCTCACGTCTGCGCAAGTCGGATGGCCTGTTCACCTCGACTTTGCGCCACACACGTAGCTTCAGGTCGCACCCAGTCGCCCGTTGCGGTACCTAAGGTTAGTTGGCGTAGTGAATCTTCACCAGCTGCCGCTTTGTATAGCACAAAGATCTTGTCCTTGTGATTGTTCCAGTGTCGGCATATTAACGTTGTTGATGGTCGGCAAGCAACCCAACAACACGATGTGCGCTGAACTGACGTTCCGTCATACCGACGCCAGCGTCAGTGACGACGCTCATGCAAAGTACCGGCTATTGTTGTTGCCGCGCCCATGCCAGCAGTCATAAAACTGACCGTCATAAAACGCAATAACAAAAAGCACAGTCGTACTTTCTGCATTCCTTTTGCTTCTCAGTAACATCAAGTTTCTAGCCTTCGCTTCCCTCCTGGCCAAAAGGAGTCTAAGGAAGAGCCACAGTTGATTGAATAGTTCTACAGGGAGGAACTAGCGCCGCAGAAACCAGGCGACCACTAAGAAAAGTAGCCGCTGCTCCGGTGTCCACCTTAGCCATCATGGGAGTACCTCAGACCACCACCATTACAATACTTTTACAACCACTCCGTCTGAGCGGCGCTATTATCAAAGAGGACCCTGTGGGTCCACCCACCCCTCACCATCTTTCTATCTGTGGCACGGCTTTGATATCGAACTCTCTTCCAGTTCCTGCTGCTGCTTTCTGTAGGATAGCAACATTCCCCGTCTCTCCTACTCTGTAACACCAAGTTTCCAGATTTCGGTTCCCTTCTGTCCGAAAGGAGTCCAAAGAAGAGCCACAGTTGATTGTGTATTTCTTCAGGGAACTATTAGCGCCGTAGAAACCAGGCGACCACCTACAAAACTGCGAGCTGCCCCGGTGTCCACGATTCCATTTCCAGCTGTTCCTATATAGAGGCCAGCAACATCCTCGTATCTATTGCTCTGTAAAGCCAAGTTTCCAGCCTTCTTTTCCCTCCTGACCAAAAGGAGTCCAGGGAAGAGCCACATATGATTGAATAGTTCTTCAGGGAGAAACTAGCGCCGTAAAAACCAGGCGACCACTAAGAAAAGTAGCCGCTGCTCCGGTGTCCGCGGTAAACATCATGGGAGTACCTCAGACCAGCACCATTACAATACTTCTACAACCACTCCGTCTGAGCGGTGCTATTATCAAAGAGGACCCTGTGGGTCCTCCCACCCCTCACCATCTTTCTGTCTGTGGCGCGGCTTTGATATCGAACTCTCTTTCAGTTCCTGCTGCTCCTTTAAGGAGGACAGCAACGTCCCCCGTTTCTGCTGCTTTGTTACACTAAGTTTACAGATTTCAATTCCCTTCTGTCTGAAAGGAGTCCAAAGAAGAGCCACAGTTGATTGTATATTTCTTCCGGGAGCTGCTCCGGTGTCCACGGCAGCCAGCATGGGACTACCCCAGACCAGCACCACCATTCTATCTGAGAGGTGCTTTTTAAAAATAAGACCTTGTGATTCCTACCACACCTCGCCATCTTTTTGTGTGCGGCGCGGCTTAGATATCGAACTCTCTTCCACTTCCAGCTATTCCTTTATGGTAGGCAGCAACATTCCCAGTCTCTGCTGCTCTGTAACACAAAAGTTTAGCATTCGCTTACCTCCTAGCAGAAAGGAGTCCAAGGAAGAGCCACAGTTGATTGAGAAGTTCTTCAGGGAGAAACTAGCGCCGTAGAAACCAGGCGACCACTTACAAATTTGCGTGCTGCTCCCGTGTCCACGGTTACCACCATGGGAATACGCCAGATCACCAACGTTACAATCCCTCTACTACCACTCTGTCTAACCGATGTTATTTCCAAAGAGGACCCTGTTTGTCTGCTCCTTAATGGAGGCCAGCGACATCCCAAGTATCTATTACTCTGTAAAGCCAAGTTTCTAGGCTTCGCTTCCCTCCTGATCGAAAGGAGTCCAAGGAAGAGGCACAGTTGATTGAGTATGACTTCAGGGAGGAACAAGCACAGTAGAAACCATGCGAACACTTACAAAACTGTTTGCTCTTTCGGTGTCCCCGGTAGCCACTATGGCAGTACCAAAGTCCAGCACCGTTTTTAGCGCTCTACCACAACTCTGACGGAGCGGTTCTTTTTCCACAGAGAACCCTGTGAATCGTCCCACTCCTTACCATCTTTCTGTGCGTTGCGCGGTTAGGATATTGAACTATCTTCCACTTCCAGCTTTCCTTTAATGGAGGCCAGCAACATCCCCCGTCTTTGCTGCTCTGTAACTCCAAGTTTCCAGCCCCAGTTGATTGAGAATTTCTTCATGGAGGAATTAGCGCCGTAGAAACCAGGCGACCACTTACAAAATTGCATGCTGCTCCGGTGTCCACGGTACTCACCATGGGAGTCCCTTAGCCAAGCACCGTTATAATACGAGCGGCGCTTTTACCATAGAGGACCCTGTGTGTCCTCCCACTTCTTACCATCTCTCTTTGCGTGGCACGGCTTGGATATCGAACCCTCTTCCACTTCCAGCTGCAACTTAATGGAGGCCAGCAACATCCCATGTATCTTTTGCACTGTAGAGCCAAGCTTCCAGCCTTCGCTTCCCTCCTGGCCAAAAGGAGTCCAAGGAAGAACCATAAAAGATTGAATAGTTCGTCAGGGAGGAACAAGTGCCGTAGAAACCAGTGTAAAGGACTTCCGGTCCTCGCCCAGGTCTTTAGGCTGGGGCAACTCAAGAGATTCCAGAGATTGCCGGCTTTACAAAAATTTGTAATTCTGCCGGACACCTGAGCGCTGCCAAATGATTGACACACAAATCAGATTTGAGTTTGGAAATAGGTTTTATTTAGTGATTCAATTTGAAAGTTGACTTAAGCTCTAACTTAAATTCTATCTGCTGCCGCTGGTCTTGGGGAGCCGTCCTCCACCCTCGTCTTTGGCCTTGGTTGCCGCTGCACTTAACCAACTGGGCTCCAAGTTGGGCCGCTTCTGTTGCGGACCGCTGATGCTCACGTCTGCGCAAGTCGGATGGCCTGTTCACCTCGACTTTGCGCCACACACGTAGCTTCAGGTCGCACCCAGTCGCCCGTTGCGGTACCTAAGGTTAGTTGGCGTAGTGAATCTTCACCAGCTGCCGCTTTGTATAGCACAAAGATCTTGTCCTTGTGATTGTTCCAGTGTCGGCATATTAACGTTGTTGATGGTCGGCAAGCAACCCAACAACACGATGTGCGCTGAACTGACGTTCCGTCATACCGACGCCAGCGTCAGTGACGACGCTCATGCAAAGTACCGGCTATTGTTGTTGCCGCGCCCATGCCAGCAGTCATAAAACTGACCGTCATAAAACGCAATAACAAAAAGCACAGTCGTACTTTCTGCATTCCTTTTCCACCGTCACTTTCGCGATCTGGCGCATCCGCAACAACAACCATGTTGACCTGCTTACTTCAAAAATGACAACAAATCATGTTGTTGTGATTTTCAGTACAAGTGCGCGCTGTTAGCATCAATGCTTTGTTGCTGCGCGGTAATCACCCACGCAACGCAACTTAATCGTGTGCGGCCGCTAATTAGCGCCACTAATCAGTGTTGCGTATCCACGTTGGTGACTTATGCGCGGTTGATTAGCCTTGTGGACATACGTCATATTGGTCGCGAATTTATCTAGAATTCGCGCCCGCTACTCTTAACCGTATGCGGCCGTTAAACCAAGCCGCTAATCAGCCTCGCTATTCATCGTCGGCAACTTATACGCGGCTGATTAGTAAAACCTTTACAAGATCAGCGCCGCTAATCAACGTAAACAGCTTATGCGCGGCTGATTAGTGAAAGTTTTACAAAATCAGCACCGCTAATCAACGTCGAAGATTTTTACGAGGTTTATTAGACTAGTAGGCACACAACATAAGAGTCGCGAATTTATCTGAAATTCGCGTTCTCACACCAGGCGACCGCTTACAAATCTGCTTGCTGCTCTGGTGACCATGGTAGCCACCATAGGAGTACCCCAGACAAGCACACTTTTAATCCCTCTACAACAACTCAGGCTGAGCGGCGCTATTACCAAAGAGGACCCTGTGGATCTGCTCCTTAATGGAGGCCAGCTTCGGTATCCACGGTAGCTACCATGGGAGTACCGCACACCAGCACCACCACTCTGACTGAACAACGCTAATACCAAAGAGAACCCTGTAAGTCCTCCCACCACTCACCATCTTTCTATGCGTAGTGCGGCTTAGATATCGAACTCTCTGCCACTTCCAGCTGCCCCTTAATGAAGGCCAGCATCATCTCCCGTATATATTGCTCTGCAAAGCCAAGCTCCAGCCATCGCTTCCCTCCTAGCCGAAAGGAGTCCATGATAGAGCCATAGTTGATTTAGTATTTCTTCAGGGAGTCCTAGCGCCGTAGAAACCTGGCGAATATTTACAAAACTGCTTGCTGCTCCGGTGTCCACGGTAACATCAACTCTCTTCCACTTCCAGTTGCCCGTTAAGGGAGGACAGCAACATTGCCCATATCTACTGCTCTGTAAAGCCAAGCTTCCAGCCTTCGCTTTCCTCCTGGCCGAAAGGAGTCCAAGGAAGAACCACAAAAGATTGAATAGTTCGTCAGGAAGGAACAAGTGCCGTAAAAACCGGGCGACCACTTACAAATCTGCTTGCTGCTCCGTTGTCCACGGTAGCCACCATGGGAGTGCCCCGACCAGCACCGTTACAATCACGACGCCACAACTCTGTCTGAGCGGCGCTATTACCATCCTGCTGTGTGTGGCGCGGCTTAAATATCGAACTCTCTTCCACTTCCAGCTTCTCCTTTCTGTAGGATAGCAACATTCCCCGTCTCTGCTACTCTGTAACACCAAGTTTCCAGATTTCGGTTCCCTTCAGGCCGAAAGGAGTGCAAGGAAGAGCCACAGTTGATTGAGTAGTTCTTCAGGGAGGAACTAGCGCCGTAGAAGCTAGGCGACCACTTACAAAACTGCATGCTGCTCCGGTGTCAACGGAAGCCACCATGGGAGTACCTCAGACCAGCACGAATACAATTCGTCTTCAAGCACTCTGACTGAGAGGCGCTATCATTCTGAACATGGCGCGGCTGGGATATCGAACTCTCTTCCATTTCCAGCTGCCCCTTTATGGATGGCAGCAACATTCCCCGTCTCTGCTGCTCTGTTACACTAAGTACCAAGCCATCGCTTCCCTCCTGGCAAAAAGCAGTCCAAGGAAGAGCCACTGTTTATTAAATAGTTCTTCAGGGAAGAACTAGCGCCGTTGAAACCAGGCGACCACTTACTAAACTGCGTGCTGCTCCGGTGTCCACGGTAGTCTCCATGGAAGTACCACCGACCAGCATCGTTACAATGCCTGCGCCACCACTCTGTCTGAGTGGCGCTATTACCAAGAAGAACCCTGTGAGTCCTTTCATCGCTAACCATGTCTCTTTGCGTGCCACGCCTTAGATATCGAACTCTCTTCCACTTCCAGCTGCTCCTTTATGGTGGGCAGCAACATCCCCCTTCTCTGCTGTTCTGTAACACTAAATATCCAGCCTTCGCTTCCCTCCTGGCCGAAAGGAGTCCAAGGAAGGGCTACAGTTGATTGAGTAGTTTTTCAGGAAGGAACTAGCGCCGTAGAAACAAGGCAACCACTCACAAAACTGCGTGCAGCTCCGGTATCCACGGTCGCCACCATGGGAATACCCCAGACCAGCACCACCACTCTGTCTGATCGGCACTATTACCAAAGAGGACCCTGTGGGTCCACCAACCCATCAAAATCTTTCTGTGCGTGGCGTGGCAAAGATATCGAACTCTCTTCCACTTCCAGCTGCTCCTTTACGGTGGGCAGCAACAGTCCCCGTATCTGATGCTCTGTAACAAGTAGTTCCCGGCCATTGCTTCTATTTTGGCCGAAAGGAGTCCAAGGAAGAGCAACATAGTATTTCTTCGGGGAAGAAGTAGCGCCGTAGAAACAAGGCGTCCACCGACAAAACTGCGTGCAGCTCCGGTGTCTACGGTAGCCAACATGGAAATACCCCAGACCAGCACCACCACTCTGTCTGAACGGCGCCATTACCAAAGAGAACCCTGTGAGTCCTCCCACCACTCACCATCTTTCTGTGCGAGGTGCGGCTTAAATATCGAACTCTCTTTCATTTCCAGCTGCTCCTTTATGCATGGCAGCAACATTCCCCGTCTCTGCTGCTCTGTAACACATAGTTCAAAGCCTTTGCTTCCATTCTGGCCGAAAGGAGTCCTAGGAAGGGCCACAGCTTATTGAGTAATCTTCAGGAAGGAACCAGCGCCGTAGAAACAAGGCGACCACTTACAAAATGGCGTGCAGCTCCGGTAACTACGGTCGCCACCATGGGAATACCCCAGACCAGCACCACCTTTCTCCATCACCAAAGAGGACCCTGTGGGTCCACCAACCCCTCAAAATCTTTCTGTGCGTGGCGTGGCATAGATATCGAACTCTCTTCCACTTCCAGCTGCTCCTTTACGGTGGGCAGGAGCATCCTCCGTGTCTGCTGCTCTGTCACACTAAGTATCCAGCCTTTGCTTACTTCCTGGCCGAAAGGAGTCCAAGGGAGTGCAACAGTTTATTAGGTTGTTCTTCAGGGAGGAACTATTGCCGTAGAAACCAGGCGTCCATTTACAAATTTGCGTGCTGCTCCGGTATCCACGGTGGCCACCATGGGAATTTCCCAGACAAGCACCGTTTTAATTCGTCTTTCACATTTGTGTCTGAGCCGCGCTATTACCAAAGAGGTGTGAGACCTCCCACCGTCTTTCTGTGCGCAGCGCGGCTGAGATTTCGAACTCTCTTCCCTTTCCAGCTGCTGCTTAATGGTGGCCAGCAACATCCAACGTATATATTGCTCTGCAAAACCAAGTTTGCAGCCTTCGCTTCCTTCCTGGCTTAAAGGAGTCCAAGGCGGCCACTTGCGAAGCAGCGTGCAGCTCCGTTGACCACGGTGGCCACCTAGGAGTTTCTCAGACCTGCACCGTTGCAATCTTTCTACCTCCACTCTGTCTGAGCGGCGCTTTTACCAAAGAGGACCCTGTGAGTGCTCCTTACCTTCACCATCTTTAAGTGCGCGGCGCGGCTAAAATATCGAACTCTCTTCCACTTTCAGCTTTTTCTTTATGGAGGGCAGCAACATCCACCGTCTCTGATGCTCTGTAAGGCCAAGCTTCCAGCCTTCGCTTCCCTCCTGGACGAAACGAGTCCAAGGAAGAACCACAGAAGATTGAATCATTCTTTAGGGAAGAACTACCACCGTAGAAACCAGGCTACCACTTACAAAACTGTTTGCTACTCCGGTGCCCACGGAAGCCACCATGGGAGTTTTCCAGACAAGGACCGTTTTAAATCGTCTTCCACATTTGTGTCTGAGCGGCGCTATTACCAAAGAGGTGTGAGACCTCCCACCGTCTTTCTGTGCGCAGCGTGGCTGAGATTTCGAACTCTTTTTCCTTTCCAGCTGCTGCTCAATGGTGGCCAGCAACATCCAACGTATATATTGCTTTGCAAAACCAAGTTTGCAGCCTTCGCTTCCTCCCTGGCTTAAAGGAGTCCAAGGCGGCCACTTGCGAAGCAGCGTGCAGCTCCGTTGACGACGGTGGCCACCTAGGAGTTTCTCAGACCAGCACCGTTGCAATCTTTCTACCACCACTTTGTCTGAGCGGCGCTTTTACCAAAGAGGACCCTGTGAGTGCTCCTTACCTTCACCATCTTTGAGTGCGCGGCGCGGCTGAGATACCGAACTCTCTTTCAGTTCCAGCTGCTCCTTTACGGTGTGCAGAAACATCCCCCGTCTCTGCTACTGCTGTTACACAAAGTTTCCAGCCTTCGATTCCGTTCTGGCCAAAAGGAGTCCCAGTAAGAGCCACAGTTAATTGAGAAGTTCTTCAGGGAGGAACTTGCACCGTAGAAACCAGGCAAGCACTATCAAAACTGCTTGCTGCTCCGGTGTTCACGGTAGCCACCATGGAAGTTTCCCAGACAAGCAGCGTCCTTCTTCCACTACATTGTCTGAGCGGTGCCATTACCAAGGACAACCCTGTGAGCCCTCCTACCACTCACCGTCTTTCTGAGCGGGGCCCGGCATTGATTTCGAACTCTCTTCAGTTCCAGCTGCTCCTGTATGGAGGGCATCAACATCCCCCGTCTCTGATGCTCTGTAAGGCCAAGTTTGCAGCCTTCGCTTCCCTCCTGGCTTAAAGGAGTCCATGGAGGCCACTTACGAAACAGCGTGCTGCTCCGTTGTCCACGGTAGCCACCTAGGAGTTTATCATACCAGCACCATTACAAAACGTCTATCATCCCTCTTACTGAGCGGCGCTGTTACCAAAGAGGACTTCTACAATATTTCTGTGCGTGGCACGGCTAAGATATTGAACTTTCTTCCACTTCCAGATGCTCCTTTATTGTGGTCAACAACATCCCCCGTCTCTGCTGCACTGTATTACTGGATATCCAGCCTTCACTTCCCTCCTGGACGAAAGGAGTCCGAGAAAGAGCTACAGTAGATTGAGTAGTTCTTCAGAGAATAAGTATCGCCGTAGAAACCAGGCGTCCACTTACAAAACTGCGTGCTGCACCGGTGTCCACTGTAGCCACCATGGGAGGAACACAGACCAGTACCATTACAATACGGTACGACCACTCTGTCTGAACGGCACTATTACTAAAGAGGACCCTGCGCGTCCTCCCACCCCTAACCATCTTGCTGAACATGGCGCGCCTGGGATATCGAACTCTCTTCCATTTCCAGCTGCTCCTTTATGGAGGCCAGCAACATCCCCCGTATCTATTGCTCTGTTAAGCCAAGTTTCCAGCCTTCCCTTCCCTCCTGACCGAAAAGAGTCCAAGGAAGAGCCACAGTTTATTGAGTAGTTCTTCATGGAGGATCTATCGCCGTCAAAACCAGGCGACAACTTACAAAACTGCACGCTGCTCCGGTGTCCACGGTAGCCACTATGGGAATTTCCCAGACAAGCACCGTTATAATTCGTCTTCCACATTTGTGTCTGAGCGGTGCTATTTCCAAGGACGACCCTGTGAGTCCCTCCACCGCTCACCTACTTTCTATTCGCTGCCCGGCTTATATATCGAACTCTTTTCCAGTTCCAGCTGCTCCTTTATGGATGGCAGCAACATCCCCCGTCTCTTATGTCTGTTACACCAAGTTTCCAGCCTTCGCTTCCCTCCTGACCAAAATGAGTCCAAGGGAGTTCCCCAGTTGATTGAGTATTTCTTAAGGGAAGAATTAGCGCCGTAGAAACCTGGCTTCAACTTACAAAACTGTCCACTTACAAAACTGCGTGCTGCTTCGGTGTCCACAGTAGCCACTATGGGAATACCCCCGACCAGCACCGTTTTAATCCTTCTATTACCACTCTGTCTGAGCGGTGGTATTATCAAAGACGACCCTGTGAGTCCTCCCACCCCTAACCATCGAACTCTCTTCCAGTTCCTGCTGCTCTTTTTTGGTGGGCAGCAACATACCCCGTCTCTGCTGCTCTGTTGCACTAAGTATACTGCCTCGCTTTTCTCCTGGTGGAAAGGAGTCCAAGGATGAGCCACAGTTGATTGAGTAGTTCTTCATGGAGAAACCAGCGCCGTAAAAACCAGGCGACCACTTACAAAACTGCGAGTTTGCCCGGTGTCCACGGTAGAGTAAAGGACTCCCGGTTCTCGCCCAGGTCTTTAGGCTGGGGCAGCTCTGTAATTCTGCCGGACACCTGAGCGCTGCCAAATAATTGACACACAAATTAAGTTTGCAATTTGAAACAGTTGTTATTTAACGACTCAATTTGAAAGTTGACTACAGCACTAACTTAAATACTATCTGCTGCCGCTGGTCGTGGGAAGTCGTTCTCCATTCACGTCTTGGCGCTGGTTGCCGTTACCGCTCAACACACTGGACTTCAAGTTGGGCCGCTCCTGTTGCGAACCGCTGATGATCACGTCTGCGCAAGTCGGATGGCCTGTTCACCTCCACTTTGCACCACACACGTAGCTTCAGGTCGCACCCAGTCGCCCGTTGTGGTACCTAGGGTTAGCTGGTGCGGTGAATCTTCACCAGCTGCCGCTCTGACTAACGCAAAGAACTTGTCTTTGCAATTCTTCTAGTGTCGGCGTATTAACGCGCCACTGGTTTCTCGGAAAAATACCTAGAAATAGTTTGGGGACTGTAGCCTGAAATCTTACACAGCTTTGGTCAGTCTCGCTTGCAGCTAAAATGAGCGCTTCGATTCTGAGCAAAGGTTGTGTTTCTTTTTGTCCAAACCAAAAGAGAACAGAACTATGCTCGCCAAAAACTGACTTGCCTTATTAAATGCTGCCTTAACTACTTGGGAATTGCAAATTAATCCAAAGCTGGCGCAAATACTTCGTCATTCAGGCCTGCGCCTGTCCGTCCCAACTGGCTGCAACGCCAACCGTCGATTAATACGCGGTAGGCGTCGCCAAGAAGGTCGCAGCGCTTCAAATTCTGAACAAACTACAATGTTCAACTATTTTCGCCACCACTGTGGCGACTTCTGTCAGCCTTCAGCGACATCACTGCCTCACACTGCCTTTTGTCATTGGCTATGCTTACGAAAAGGCAAAACAGCGCAGTTGTGTACGAAAACAACTAATCATCCACCGCTGTTGTGTCATTGACCCAACAATAAACCGCCCAACGCCAGCATTTGCCTATGCTTGCACTCAACTGCCGCTACCACGCTTTGTCGTACAGGCGTCTGTGTCAATCGTCCTTACTATTGATGTTCCGTCGGCAAGCGAATCAAACGGATCAGTGTATATCTGTCGCGCCAAATACAACAACGCATTATGCATTGAACTGACGTTCCGTCATGCTGACGCTAGCGTCAGTGACAACGCTAATGCTAAGTACCTGCTATTGTTGTTGCCGCGCCCACGCCAACAGTCATAAAACTGCCCGTCATAAAACGCAACAACAACAAGCATAGTCGTACTTTCTGCATTCCGTTTCCACCGTCACTTACGCAATCTGGCGCATCCGCAACAACAACAACCACGCTGACTTGTTTACTCCAAATATTACAACAACTCATGTTGTTGTAATTTACGGCACAAGTACGCGCTGTTAGCCTCAACACTTTGTTGCTGCGCGGTAATCACCCTCGCAATGCAACTTAATCGAGAGCGGCCGCTAATCAGCGCCGCTAATCAACGTCGATGACTTATATGCAAACGATTAAATATGTTGACATCTCAAACTGTGAGTCGCGAATTTACCTACAATTCGCGTACCATGGGAGTCCCTCAGCCCAGCACCATTACAATACGTTTACCATTACTCTGTTGGAGCGGCGCTAATACCAAAAAGGACCCTATGAGACCTCCCACCTTTCACCATCTTTCTGTGCGCGGCGCGGCTTAGATATCGATTCTCTTCCACTTCCAGCTGATCCTTTATTGAGGGCAGAACATCCCCCGTCTCTGCGTTTCTGTAACCTTAAGTATCTAGCCTTCGCTTCCGTCCTGACCGAAAGGAGTCCAAGGAAGAGCAACAGTTTATTGAGTATTTCTTCAGGGAAGAACTATCGCCGTAGAAACCAGGCGTCCACTTGCAAAACTGCGAGCTGCCCCAGTGTCCACGGTAACCACGATGGGAGCCCCTCAACCAAGCACCGTTGCAATAAGTTTACCACCACACTGTCTGAGCGACCATAGAGGACACTGTGCGTCCTCCCACCCCTCACCAGCTTTCTTTGCACGGCTCAGCTTAGAAATCGAACTTTCTTCAACTTCCATATGCTCCTTTATGGTGGGTAGCAACATCCCACGTCTCTGTTGTTCTGTTACTTTATAGATCCAGCCTTTGCTACCCTCCTGGCCGAAAGGAGTCCAAGAAAGAGCCAACGTTGATTGAGTTGTTCTTCAGGAAGGAACAAGTGCCGTAGAAACCAGGCGACCACTTCCGAAACTGCGTGCTGCCCCGGTGTCCACGGTTGCCACCATGGGAGTACCTCAAACCAGCACCGTTACAATCCCTCTACTGGCACTCTGTCTGAACGGTGCTTTTACCAAAGTGGACCCTAAGGGTCCTTCTACCACTCACCATCTTTTAGTGCACGGCGCGACTTAGATATCGAAGTATCTTCCACTTCCAGCTGCTCCTTAATAAACGGAGCAACATCCCCCGTCTCTGCCGCTCTGTTACACCAAGTTCCCAGCATTCGCTTCTCTCTTGGCAAAAGGCTTCTAAGGAAAAGCCACAGTTCATTGAGTAGTTTTTCATGGAGAAATCAGCGCTGTAGAAGCCAGCTCACCACTTACAAAACTGCATGCTGCTCCGGTGTCCACGGTAGCCAACATGGGAGAACCCCTGACCAGCACCGTTTTAATCCCTCTACCACAACTCAGTCTGAGCGTTGCTATTACAAAGGAGGGCCCAGTGAGTCCTTCTTCACCTCATCGTCTTTCTGTGCACAGCACGGCTTAGATATCGAACTCTCTACCACATCCAGGTGCTCGTTTATGGGGCAGTAACATTCCCCGTCTCTTCTGTTCAGTAACACTTAGTATCCAGCCTCCGCTTAACTCCTGTCCAAAAGGAGCCCAAGGAAGAGCCAAAGTTGATTGAGTAGTTCTTCAAGGAGCATTTAGCGCCGAAGAAACCAGGCAACCACTTACAAAACTGCTTGCTGCTCCGGTGTCCACGGTAGCCACCATTGGAGTATTCCAGTCCAGCACAGTTTTAAAACCTCTACCATTAATCAGTCTGAGCGGCACTATTAACAAAGAGGACCCTGTGGGTCCTACCACCCCTAACCACATTACTGAACATGGCGCGGCTTGGATATCGTACTTTCTTCCACTTCCAGCTGCTCCTTTATGGTGGGGAGCAACATCGCTCGTCTCTGCTGCTTTGTAACACTGAATATCCAGCCATCGCTTCCCTCCTGGTCGAAAGGAGTCTAAGGATGAGCCACAGTTGATTGAGTGGTCCTCAGGGAGGAACTATTGCCGTAGAAACCATGCGACCACATACAAAACTGCATGCTGCTCCGGTGTCCACGGTAGCCACCATGGGAGTACCTCGGACGACCACCATTACAATACGTCTATCACCCCTCAGTCTGAGTGGCGCTGTTACCAAAGGGGACATGTGGGTCCACCTGCCCATCATAATCTTTCTGTGCTTGACGCGGCTTAGATATCAAACTGCCTTCTACTTCCAGCTGCTCTTTTATCGTGGGCAGCAACATCCCCCGTCTCTGCTGCTCTACAAAACAAAGTATCCAGCCTTCGCTTCTCTCCTGGCCGAAACAAAACAGCAAGCTGCTCCGGTGTCCACGTTAGCCACCATGGGAGTACCTCAGACCGGAACCATTGCAATACGTCTAACACCCCACTGTCTTAGCGGCGCTTTTACCAAAGAGGACCCTGTGAGACCTCCCACCCGTCATGATCATTCTGTGCGTGGTGAGGCTTAGATATCGAACTGTCTTCCTTTTCCGTCTGCTCCTTTATGGTGGGCAGCAAAATCCCCCGTCTCTGCTGCTCTGTAACACTAAGTATCCAGCCTTCGCTTCCCTTCTGGTCGAAAGGAGTCCAAGGAAGTGCTACAGTTGATTGAGTAGTTCTTCAAGGGGGAACTATTGCCGAAGAAACCAAGTGACCACTTAAAAACTTCATGCTCTTCTGGTGTCCACAATAGCAACCATGGGAGTACCTCGGACCAGCAACACCACTCTGTCTTAGCGGTGCTATTACCAAAAAGTACTCTGTGGGTCCTCCCTCCCTTAACCATCTTTCTGTGCGCGGCGTGGCTTAGATATCGAACACTCTTCCACGTCCAGCAGCTCATTTTTGGAGGGCAGCAACATCGCCCGTTTCAGCTACACCGTAACACCAAATTTCCAGCCTTTGCTTCCCTCCTGACCGAAAGGAGTCCAAGGAAAAGCAACAGGGATTCACATACAAAACTGCTTGCTGATCCAGTGTCCACGGTAGCCACCAAGGGAGTATCCAAAACCAGCACCGTTTTTATCCCCCACTCAGTCTGAGTCTGAGAAAGGACCAGCTGGAACTGGAAGAGAGTTCGATATCTATGCCGAGCCACGCACAGGAAGATGGTGAGGGGCGGAAGGACTCACAGAGTACTGTTTGGTGATAGCACCGCTCAAACAGAGTGGTGTTGCTGGTCCGAGGTACTCCCATGGTTGCTATCGTGGACACCAGAGGAGCATGCAGCTTTTAAGTGGTCACTTGGTTTCTACGGCGATAGTAACGCCTTGAAGAACTAATCAATCAACTGTGGCTCTTCCTTGGACTCCTTTCAGCCAGGAGGGAAGCGAAGGCTGGATACACAGTATAACAGAGCAGCAGACACGGGCGATAATGCTGTCCACCATAAAGGAGCAGCTGAGAGTGGAAGAGGGTTCGATATCTATGCCACGCCACGCACAGAAAGATTTTGTGGGATGGGAGGACGCACAGGGCCTTCTTTGGTAATAGCGCCGCTCAGACTGAGTGGTGGCATAGGGATTGTAACGGTGCTTGTTTTGGGTACTCACATGGTGGCTACCGTGGACACCGGTGCTGCATGCAGTTTTGTAAGAGGTCGCCTGGTTTCTACGGCGCTAATTCCTCCTTGAAGAGCTACTCAATCAAAGGTGGCACTTCCTTGCACTCCTTTCGGCCGGGAGGTAAGTGATGGCTGGGTACTTAGTGTAACAGAGAAGCAGAGACGGGGGATGTTGCTGCCCCCAGTAAAAGAGCAGCTGGAAGTGGAAGAGAGTTCGATATCTAAGCCGCACCGTGCACAGAAAGATGGCGAAGGGTGGGAGGATTTACAGAGTCTCCTTTTTTAATAGCGCCGCTCAGACAGAGTGGTGGTGCTGGTCTGGGGTACTTCCATTGTGGTTACCGTGAACACCGAAGCAGCACGCCATTTTTTAAGTGGATGCCTGGTTTCTACGGCGCTAATTGTTCCCTGAAGAATACACAATCAACTGTGGCTCTTCCTTGGACACCTTTCGGCCAGAAGATAATCAACTTCTAACAAAGCATCTGAGGCGGTGACTGTGGCTGCCCTCCATAAAGGAGCACTTGGAATTGGAAGAGAGTTCGATATCTAAGCCACGCCACACACAGAAAGATGTTGGGTGGTGGGAGGTCTCACAGCGTCATCTTTAGTATAAGCAGCGCTTAGACATAGTGGTGTAAGAGGGATTAAAACGGTGCTTGTGTTGTAAACTCCCATAGTTTCTACCGTGGACACCGAAACAGCAAACAGTTTTAAAAGTGGTCGCCTGGTTTCTACGGCGCTAGTTCTTCCCTGATAAACGATTCAATCTTCTGTGGTTCTTTCTTGGACTCCTTTCGGCCAGGAGGGAAGCGGAGGCTGGAAACTTGAAGTTACAGAGCATTAGAGGTGGGATATGTTGTTGCCCTCCATAAAAGAGCAGATGGAACTGGAAGAGAGTTCGATATCTAAAACTCACTACGCACAGAAAGATCAGGATGGGTGGGAGATCTCACTGCGTCCACTTTGTTAAAAGCGCCACTCAGACACTGTGGTGGCAAAGGGATTGTAACGGTTCTGGTCGGGGGTACTCCCATGGAGACTATCGTTGACACTGGAGCAGGCCGCAGTTTTGTAAGTGGTCAACTGGTTTTTACGGCGCTTGTTTCTCCCTGAAGTACTTCTCTATTAACTGTGCCTCTTTCTTAGACTCCTTTCGGCCAGGAGAGAAGCGAATGCTGTATACTAAGTGAAACGGACAACACAGACGGGGTATGTTGCTGCCCTCTATAAAGGAGTAGCTGGAACTGGAAGAGAGTTCGATATATAAGCCGGGCAGCGAACAGAATGACGGTGACGGGTAGAGGACATACAGGGTCGTCCTTGGTAATAGCACTGCTCAAACAGAGTGGTGGTAGAGGGATTAAAACGGTGCTGGACTGGGGTACTCCCATAGTGGCTACCGTGGAAACCAGAGCAGCATGCAGTTTTGTAAGTTGTCGCCTGGTTTCTACGGCGCTTGTTCCTCCTTGAAGAACAACTCAATCCACTGTGGCTCTTCCTTGGAATCCTTTCGACCAGGAGAAAAGCGAGGCAGTATACATAGTGCAACAGAGCAGCAGAGACGGGGTATGTTGCTGCCCACAAAAAAGGAGCAGCAGGAACTGGAAGAGAGTTCGATGGTTAGGGGAGGGAGGACTCACAGGGTCGTCTTTGGTAAAACCACCGCTCAGACAGAGTGGTGGTAGAGGGATTAAAACGGTGCTGGTCGGGGGTACTCCCATAGTGGCTACTGTGGACACCGGAGCAGCACGCCGTTTTGTAAGTGAACAGTTTTGTAAGTGGCCGCCACGTTTTTATGGCGCTTATTCTTCCCTTAAGAAATACTCAATCAACTGAGGCCCTTCCTTGAACTCCTTTCGGTAAGGAGGGAAGCGAAGGCTGTAAACTTGGTGTAACAGAGCAGCAGAGATGGGGGATGCTGCTGCCCACCAGAAAGGAGCAGCTGGAATTGGAAGAGAGTACGATATCCAAGCCGGGCCAATCGCAAAAAGATGGTGAGGGGTGGGAGGTCAAACAGCGTCTTTTTTGGTAATAGCGCCGGTCAGACAGAGTGGTGGCATAGTGATTGTAATGGCGCTGGTCGAAATTACTCCCATGGTGGCTACCATGACCACCGGAGCAGCACGCAGTTTTGTATGTGGACAGTTTTGCAAGTGTTTGCCAGGTTTTTACGGCGCTTATTCTTCCCTAAAGAAAAAATCAATAAACTGTGGCTTTTCTTTGGATTCGTTTTGGTCAGGAGGGAAGCGAAGGCTGGAAACTTGGCGTTACAGAGCATTAGAGACTGGGGATGTTGCTGCCCTCCATAAAGGAGCAGATGGAACTGGAAGAGAGTTCGATATCTTAGCCGCGCCTCGCTCAGAAGGATGGTGAGGGGTGGGAGGACGCACAGGGTCCACTTTGGTAATAGTGACGCTCAGACAGAGTGGTGGTGCTAGTCTGGGGAACTCCAATGGTGTCAACCGTTAACACCGGATCAGCATGCTGTTTTGTAAGTGGACGCCTGTTTCTATGGCGCTAGTTCTTCCCTGAAGACGTACTCATTTAACTAAGGCTCTTCCTTGGACTCCTTTCGGCCAGGAGAAAAGTGAAGGCTGCAAACTGTGTAATGCTGAGCAGCAGAGATGGGGGATGTTGCTGCCCTCCATAACATAGCAGCTGGAAGTGGAAGAGAGTTCGATACATAAGCCGAGCAGCGCACAGAAACACGGTGAGGGGTGGGAGGACTCACAAGGTCGTCCGTGGAAGTTGCACCGCTCGGTCAGAGTAGTGCTAGAGGGATTATAACGGTGCTGGACTGGGGTTCTCCCATAGTGGCTACCGTGGACAGCGGAACAGCAAACAGTTTTGTAAGTGTTTGCATGGTTTCTACGGTGCTAGTTCCTCCGTGAAGAACTATTCAATCTTTTGTGGTTCGTCCTTGGAATCCTTTCGAACAGGAGGGAAGCGAAGGCTAGAAACTCGGTGTTACAGAGCAGCAGAGACGGGGGATGCTGCTGCCCTCCAAAATGGAGCAGTTGGACGTGGAAGAGAGTTCGATATCTAAGCCGCGCCACTCTCTGAAAGATGGTTACTGGTGGGAGGACCCACAGGGTCCTCTTTGGTAATAGCGCCGATCAAACATATTGGTTGTAGAGGGATTGTAACGGTACTCAGGGGTACTCTCATGGTGTCAACCATGGACACCGCAGCAGAAAGCAGTTTTGTAAGTGGTCGCCTGGTTTCTTCGGCGCTATTTCCTCCCTGAAGAACTAACCAATAAACTGTGGCTCTTCCTTGGACTCCTTTCGACCAGGAGAGAAGCGAAGGATGGAAACTTGTCAGTACAGAGCACCAAAGACGGGGGATGCTGGTCTGGGGTACTCCCAAATTGTCAACCGTGGACACCGGAGCAGCAAGCAGTTTTGTAAGTGGTCGCCTGGTTTCTACGGCACTTGTTCCTCCCTGAAGAATATCTCAATCAACTATGGCACTTCCTTGGACTCCTTTCGGCCAGGAGGGAAGCGATGGCTGGAGACTTGGTGTTACAGAGCAGCAGAGACCGGTGATGTTGCTACCCTCCATAAAGAAGCAGCTGGTTGTGGAAGAGAGTTCGATATCTAATCCGCGCTACTCTCAGAAAGACGGTGAGGGGTGGGAGAACCCACAGGGTCCTCTTTGGTAATAGCGCCGATCAAACATATTGGTTGTAGAGGGATTGTAACGGTGCTGGTCAGGGGTACTCTCATGGTGTCAACCATGGACACCGCAGCAGAAAGCAGTTTTGTAAGTGGTCGCCTGGTTTCTTCGGCGCTATTTCCTCCCTGAAGAACTAACCAATAAACTGTGGCTCTTCCTTGGACTCCTTTCGACCAGGAGGGAAGTGAAGGCTGGAAACTTGGCGTAACAGAGCATCAGAGACGGAGGATGTTGCTGCCCACATTAAAGGAGTAGCTGGTAGTGAAAGAGAGTTCGATATCTTAGCCGCGCCTCGCTCAGAAGGAAGGTGAGGGGCGGGAGGACGCACAGGGTCCACTTTGGTAATAGTGACGCTCAGACAGAGAGGTGGTGCTAGTCTGGGGAACTCCAATGGTGTCAACCGTGAACACCGGATCAGCATGCTGTTTTGTAAGTGGACGCCTGTTTCTATGGCGCTAGTTCTTCCCTGAAGACGTACTCATTTAACTAAGGCTCTTCCTTGGACTCCTTTCGGCCAGGAGGAAAGTGAAGGCTGCAAACTGTGTAATGCTGAGCAGCAGAGATGGGGGATGTTGCTGCCCTCCATAACATAGCAGTTGGAAGTGGAAGAGAGTTCGATATCTAAGCCACGCCGTGCACTGAAAGATGGTTAGTGGTGGGAGGACGCACAGGGTCCACTTTGGTAATAGTGACGCTCAGACAGAGAGGTGGTGCTAGTCTGGGGAACTCCAATGGTGTCAACCGTGAACACCGGATCAGCATGCTGTTATGTAAGTGGACGCATGGTTTCTACGGCGCTACTTCCTCCATGAAGAACTAAACAATAAACTGTGGTTCTTCCTTGGTTTCCTTTCGGTCAGGAGGGAAGCGAAGTCTGACAACTTGGTGTAACAGAGCATCAGAGACTGAGGATGTCACTCCCTACCTTAAAGGAGTAGCTGGATGAGGAAGCGAGTTCGATATCTGAGCCGCGACTCGCTCTGAAAAAAGGTGAGGGGTGATAGGACCGACAGGGTCCTCTTTGGTAGTAGCGCCGCTCAGACAGAGTGGTGATACTTGCCTGGGGTACTACTATGGTGGCTACCGTGGACACCGGAGCAGAAAGCAGTTTTGTAAATAGTCGCCTGGTTTCAACGGCACTAGTTCCTCCCTTGAAGAACAACTCAATTTACTGTGGCTCTTCCTTGGACTCCTTTCGGTCGGGAGGGAAGTGAAGGCTGGACACTTGGAATAACAGTGCAGCAGAGACGGGGGATGCTGCTGCCCGCCAAAACGGAGCAGTTGGACGTGGAAAAGTGTTCGATATCTTAGCCGTGCCTCGCTCAAAAAGATGGTGAGGGGTGGGAGGATCGACATGGTCCTCTTTGTTAGTAGTGCCCCTCAGACAGAGCGGTGGTACTTGCCTGGGGTACTACTATGGTGGCTACCGTGGACACCGGAGCAGAAAGCAGTTTTGTAAGTAGTCGCCTGGTTTCAACGGCACTAGTTCCTCCCTTGAAGAACAACTCAATTTACTGTGGCTCTTCCTTGGACTCCTTTCGGTCGGGAGGGAAGTGAAGGCTGGACACTTGGCATTACAGAGCAGCAGAGACGGGGGATGTTGTTGCCGTCCATAACGGAGCAGTTGAACGTGGAAGAGAATTCGATATCCAAGCCGCGCCGCGCACTGATAGATGGTTTGTGGTGGGTGGACCCATAGGGTCCTCTTTGTTAATAGTGCCGCTCAGACAGATCGGTGGTACTTGCCTGGGGTACTATTATGGTGGCTACCGTGGACACCGGAGCAGAAAGCAGTTTTGTAAGTAGTCGCCTGGTTTCAACGGCACTAGTTCCTCCCTTGAAGAACAACTCAATTTACTGTGGCTCTTCCTTGGACTCCTTTCGGTCGGGAGGGAAGTGAAGGCTGGACACTTGGCATTACAGAGCAGCAGAGACGGGGGATGTTGTTGCCCTCCATAACGGAGCAGTTGTACGTGGAAGAGAATTCGATATTTAAGCCGTGCCGCGCTCTGAAAGATGGTTAGTGGTGGGAGGACCCACAGGGTCCTCTTTGGTAATAGTGCCGCTCAGACAGTGTGGTGGTGCTAGTCTGGGGTACTCCAATGGTGTCAACCGTGGACACCGGATCAGCATGCTGTTTTGTAAGCGGACAACTGTTTCTATGGCGCTAGTTCTTCCCTGAAGACGTACTCATTTAACTGAGGCTCTTCTTTGGATTCCTTTCGGCCAGGAGGGAAGCGAAGGCTGAAAACTTTGTGTTACAGAAAAGCAGAGACGGGCGATGCTGCTGCCCTCCGTAACGGAGCAGCTGGAAGTGGAAGAGAGTTCGATATCTAAGCCGTGCCGCGCACTGAAAGATGGTTAGTGGTGGCACGACCCACAGGGTCCTCTTTGGTAATAGTGCCGCTCAAACAGATTGGTGGTGCTTGTCTGAGGTACTCCGAAGGTGTCAACCGTGGACATCGGATCAGTATGCTGTTATGTAAGTGGACGCATGGTTTCTACGGCGCTACTTCCTCTATGAAGAACTAAACAATAAACTGTGGTTCTTCCTTGGACTCCTTTCAGCCAAAAGGGAATCGAAGGCTAGACACTTGGTGTTTTAAGGCAGCAGAGACGGGGAATGTTGCTGCCGTCCATAAGGAGCAGCTGGAAGTGGAAGAGAGTTCAATATCTAAGCCGGGCCATGCACAGAAAGATTGTGAAGGGTGGGAGGACCCACAGGTTCCTCTTTGATAAAAGCGCCGCTCAGACAGAGTAGTGGTGCTGGACTGGGGTACTCCTAAGGTAGCTACGGGGTACTCCTAAGGTAGCCGGGGTCACCGATGTAGCAAGCAGTTTTGTAAGTGGTCGCCTGGTTTCTACGGCGTTACTTCCTCCCTGAAAAAGTACTCAATCAACTGAAGCTCTTCCTTAGGCTCCTTGCGGTCAGGAGGGCTGCGAAGGCCGGAAACTTGGTGTTGCAGAGCTGCAGAGACGGGGGATAATGGTGCCGACCAAAAGAGAGCAGCTGAGAGAGGATGAGAGTTTGATATCTAAGCCGCGCCGTGCACAGAAAGATGGTGAGGTGTGTGTGGGCTCACAGGGTCCTCTGTGTTAAAAGCGCCGTTCAGACAGAGTGGTGGCAAAGGAATCGTAACGGTGCTGGTCTGTGGTACTCTTATGGAGACTATCGTGGACACCGGAACGGCAAGAAGTTTTGTAAGCCTAGTTTCTACGGCGCTACTTCCACCCTGAAGAACTACTCAATTTACTGTGGCTCTTCCTTGGACTCTTTTCGGTCGGGAGGGAAGTGAAAGCTGGACACTTGGCATTACAGAGCAGCAGAGACGGGGGATGTTGTTGCCCTCCATAACGGAGCAGTTGTACGTGGAAGAGAGTTCGATATTTAATCCGTGCCGCGCTCTGAAAGATGGTTAGTGGTGGGAGGACCGACAGGGTCCTGGCAGTACCGCCGCTAAAACAGGGTGGTGGTACTTGCCTGAGGTACTCCTGTGGTGGCTACCGTGGACACCGGGGCAGCAAGCAGTTATATAAGTGGTCGCCTTGTTTCTAGAACGCTAGTTCCTCCCTGAAGAACAACTCAATCAACTGTGGATCTTCCTAAGACTCTTTTTGGCCAGAATGAGAGCGAAGGCTGCAAAATCTGTGTTACAGATCAGCATAGACGGGGGCTGCTAAAGCCCTCCATAACGGAGCAGTTGGACGTGGAAGAGAGTTCGATTTGTAATCCGCGCCGTGCACAGAAAGACGGTAGGAGGTGGGCGGACCCACAGGTTCTTCTTTGATAAAAGCGCCGCTCAGACAGAGTTGTGGTGCTGGTCTGGGGTACTCCCATGGCGGCAACTGTGGACTCCGGAGCAGCATGCTGTTTTGTAAGTGGTCGCCTTATTTCTACGGTGCTTGTTCCTCCTCGCAGAACAACTCAATCAACTGTGGCTCTTCCTTGGACTACTTTCGGCCAAGAGAAAAGCGATGGCTGGAAACTTGGCGTTATGGAGCAGCAGAGACGGGGGATGCTGCTGCCCACCATAAAGGATCAGCTGGTAGTTGAAGAGAGTTCGATATCCAAGCCTCTTAATGGTGGTAGAAGAATTGTAACGGTGCTGGTCAGGTGTTCTTCCATGGAGATTACCGTGGACACCGGAGCAGCAAGCAGTTTTGTAAGTGGTCGCCTTGTTTCTACGGCGCTAGTTCCCCCCTGAAGAACAACTCAATCAACTGTGGCTCTTCCGAGGACTCCTTTTGGCCAGAATGGAAGGGAAGGCTGCAAAATCTGTGTTACAGATCAGCATAGACGGGGGCTGCTGAAGCCCTCCATAACGGAGCAGTTGGACGTGGAAGAGAGTTCGATATCTAAGCCGCGTAGCACACAGAAAGATGGTTAGGGGTGGGAGGACCCACAGGGTCCTCTTTGATAAAAGCACCGCTCAGAAAGAGTGTGGTGCTTGCCTGGGGTACTCCCATGGTGGCTACCGTGGATACCGAAGTAGCAAGCAGTTTTGTAAGTGGTCGCCTTGTTTCTACGGCGCTTGTTCCTCCCTGAAGAACTACTCAAACAACTGTGGCTCTTACTTGGACTCCTTTCGTTCAGGAGGGAAGCAAAGGCTGCAAACTTGGTGTTGCTGAGCAGCAGAGACGGGGGATGGTGCTGCCCACCATAAAGGAGCAGCTGGTAGTTGAAGAGAGTTCGATATCTAAGCCTCTAAATGGTGGTAGAAGGATTGTATCGATGCTGGTCAGGGGTTCTTCCATGGATATTACCGTGGACACCGGAGCAGCAAGAAGTTATGTTAGTGGTCGCCTGAATTCTACGGCACTAGTTCCTCCCTGAAGAACAACTTATTCAACTGTGGCTCTTCTTTGGACGCATTTCTGTCAGAAGGGAAACGAAGGCTGGAAACTTGGTGTTACAGAGCATCAGAAACGGTGGATGTTGCAGCCCTCCATGAAAGAGCAGCTGGAAGAGGGAGAGTGTTCGATATTAAAGCCGCGTAGCACACAGAAAGATGGTGAGGGGTGTGTGGACTCACAGGGTCCTCTTTGGGAAAAGCGCCGTACAGACAGAGTGGAGGTGCTGTTCTGGGGTACATGGTGGCTACCGTGGACACCGGAGCAGCAAAAAGTTAAGTTAGTGGTCGTCTGAATTCTACGGCTCTAGTTCCTCCCTGAAGAACAACTTATTCAACTGTTGCTCTTCTTTGGACGCCTTTCTGCCAAAAAGGAAGCGAAGGCTGCAAACTTGGCGTTACAGAGCATCAGAATCGGGGGATATTGCTGCCCTCAATAAAAGAGCAGCTGGAAGTGGAAGAAAGTTCGATATCTAAGCCGGGCCATGCACAGAAAGATGGTGAGGGGTGGGAGGACCCACAGGTTCCTCTTTGATAAAAGCGCCGCTCAGACAGAGTTGTGGTGCTGGTCTGGGGTACTCCCATGGTGGCTACCGTGGACACCGAAGAAGCAAGCAGTTTTGTAAGTGGTCGCCTGGTTTCTACGGCGCTAGTTCCTCCCTGAAGAACTTTTCAATCAACTGTGGCTCTTACTTGGACTCCTTTCGTTCAGGAGGGAAGCGAAGGCTGGAAACTTGGCGTTACAGAGCAGCAGAGACGGGGGATGCTGCTGCCGTCCATAAGGAGCAGCTGGAAGTGGAAGAGAGTTCGATATCTAAGCCGGGCCATGCACAGAAAGATGGTGAGGGGTGGGAGGACCCACAGGTTCCTCTTTGATAAAAGCGCCGCTCAGACAGAGTAGTGGTGCTGGTCTGGGGTACTCCCATGGTAGATACCGTGGACACCGAAGAAGCAAGCAGTTTTGTAAGTGGTCGCCTGGTTTCTACGGCGCTAGTTCCTCCCTGAAGAACTTTTCAATCAACTGTGGCTCTTACTTGGACTCCTTTCGTTCAGGAGGGAAGCGAAGGCTGGAAACTTGGCGTTACAGAGCAGTAGAGACGGGGGATGCTGCTGCCGTCCATAAGGAGCAGCTGGAATTGGAAGAGAGTTCGATATCTAAGCCGGGCCATGCACAGAAAGATGGTGAGGGGTGGGAGGACCCACAGGTTCCTCTTTGATAATAGCGCCGCTCAGACAGAGTGGTTGTAGAGGGATTGTAACGTTAATGGTCAGGGGTACTCGCATGGTGACTACCGTGGACACCGAAGTAGCAAGCAGTTTTGTAAGTGGTCGCCTGGTTTCTACGGCGCTAGTTCCTCCCTGAAGAACTTTTCAATCAACTGTGGCTCTTACTTGGACTCCTTTCGTTCAGGAGGGAAGCGAAGGCTGGAAACTTGGCGTTACAGAGCAGCAGAGACGGGGGATGCTGCTGCCGTCCATAAGGAGCAGCTGGAAGTGGAAGAGAGTTCGATATCTAAGCCGGGCCATGCACAGAAAGATGGTGAGGGGTGGGAGGACCCACAGGTTCCTCTTTGATAAAAGCGCCGCTCAGACAGAGTAGTGGTGCTGGTCTGGGGTACTCCCATGGTGGCTACCGTGGACACCGAAGTAGCAAGCAGTTTTGTAAGTGGTCGCCTGGTTTCTACGGCGCTAGTTCCTCCCTGAAGAACTTTTCAATCAACTGTGGCTCTTACTTGGACTCCTTTCGTTCAGGAGGGAAGCGAAGGCTGGAAACTTGGCGTTACAGAGCAGCAGAGACGGGGGATGCTGCTGCCGTCCATAAGGAGCAGCTGGAAGTGGAAGAGAGTTCGATATCTAAGCCGGGCCATGCACAGAAAGATGGTGAGGGGTGGGAGGACCCACAGGTTCCTCTTTGATAAAAGCGCCGCTCAGACAGAGTTGTGGTGCTGGTCTGGGGTACTCCCATGGTGGCTACCGTGGACACCGAAGTAGCAAGCAGTTTTGTAAGTGGTCGCCTGGTTTCTACGGCGCTAGTTCCTCCCTGAAGAACTTCTCAATCAACTGTGGCTCTTACTTGGACTCCTTTCGGTCAGGAGGGAAGCGAAGGCTGGAAACTTGGCGTTACAGAGCAGCAGAGACGGGCGATGTTGCTGCCCTCCATAAGGAGCAGCTGGAAGTGGAAGAGAGTTCGATATCTAAGCCGGGCCACGCACAGAAAGATGGTGAGGGGTGGGAGGACCCACAGGTTCCTCTTTGATAAAAGCGCCGCTCAGACAGAGTTGTGGTGCTGGTCTGGGGTACTCCCATGGTAGCTACCGTGGACACCGAAGTAGCAAGCAGTTTTGTAAGTGGTCGCCTGGTTTCTACGGCGCTAGTTCCTCCCTGAAGAACTTCTCAATCAACTGTGGCTCTTACTTGGACTCCTTTCGGTCAGGAGGGAAGCGAAGGCTGGAAACTTGGCGTTACAGAGCAGCAGAGACGGGGGATGTTGCTGCCCTCCATAAGGAGCAGCTGGAAGTGGAAGAGAGTTCGATATCTAAGCCGGGCCATGCACAGAAAGATGGTGAGGGGTGGGAGGACCCACAGGGTCCTCTTTGGTAAAAGCGCCGCTCAGACAGAGTGGTGGTGCTGGTCTGGGGTACTCCCATGGTGGCTACCGTGGACACCGAAGTAGCAAGCAGTTTTGTAAGTGGTCGCCTGGTTTCTACGGCGCTAGTTCCTCCCTGAAGAACTTTTCAATCAACTGTGGCTCTTACTTGGACTCCTTTCGTTCAGGAGGGAAGCGAAGGCTGGAAACTTGGCGTTACAGAGCAGCAGAGACGGGGGATGCTGCTGCCGTCCATAAGGAGCAGCTGGAAGTGGAAGAGAGTTCGATATCTAAGCCGGGCCATGCACAGAAAGATGGTGAGGGGTGGGAGGACCCACAGGTTCCTCTTTGATAAAAGCGCCGCTCAGACAGAGTAGTGGTGCTGGTCTGGGGTACTCCCATGGTGGATACCGTGGACACCGAAGTAGCAAGCAGTTTTGTAAGTGGTCGCCTGGTTTCTACGGCGCTAGTTCCTCCCTGAAAAACTATTCAATCAACTGTGGCTCTTACTTAGACTCCTTTCGGTCAGGAGGGAAGCGAAGGCTGGAAACTTGGTCGTTACAGAGCAGCAGAGACGGGGGATGCTGCTGCCGTCCATAAGGAGCAGCTGGAAGTGGAAGAGAGTTCGATATCTAAGCCGGGCCATGCACAGAAAGATGGTGAGGGGTAGGAGGACCCACAGGTTCCTCTTTGATAAAAGCGCCGCTCAGACAGAGTAGTGGTGCTGGTCTGGGGTACTCCCATGGTGGCTACCGTGGACACCGAAGTAGCAAGCAGTTTTGTAAGTGGTCGCCTGGTTTCTACGGCCCTAGTTCCTCCCTGAAGAACTTTTCAATCAACTGTGGCTCTTACTTAGACTCCTTTCGGTCAGGAGGGAAGCGAAGGCTGGAAACTTGGTGTTACTGAACAGCAGAGACGGGCGATGTTGCTGCCCTCCATAACGGAGCAGCTGGAAGTGGAAGAGAGTTCGATATCTAAGACGCGCCATGCACAGAAAGATGGTGAGGGGTGGGAGAAAACACAGGGTCCTCTTTGGTAATAGCGCCGCTCAGACAGAGTGGTTGTAGACGGATTGTAACGGTAATCGTCACGGGTTCTCCCATGGCGACTACCGTGGACACCGAAGTAGCAAGCAGTTTTGTAAGTGGTCGCCTGGTTTCTACGGCGCTAGTTCCTCCCTGAAGAAGTACTCAATCAACTGTGGCTCTTACTTAGACTCCTTTCGGTCAGGAGGGAAGCGAAGGCTGGAAACTTGGCGTTACAGAGCAGCAGAGACGGGGCATGTTGCTGCCGTCCATAAGGAGCAGTTGGACGTAGAAGACAGTTCGATATCTAAGCCGGGCCATGCACAGAAAGATGGTGAGGGGTGGGAGGACCCACAGGTCCTCTTTGGTAATAGCGCCGCTCAGACAGATTGTGGCTGCTCGTCTGGGGTACTCCCAAGGTGGCTACCGTGGACACCGAAGAAGCAAGCAGTTTTGTAAGTGGTCGCCTGGTTTCTACGGCTCTAGTTCCTCCCTGAAGAACTACTCAATCAACTGTGGCTCTTACTTAGACTCCTTTCGTTCAGGAGGGAAGCGAAGGCTGGAAACTTGGCGTTACAGAGCAGCAGAGACGGGGGATGCTGCTGCCGTCCATAAGGAGCAGCTGGAAGTGGAAGAGAGTTCGATATCTAAGCCGGGCCATGCACAGAAAGATGGTGAGGGGTGGGAGGACCCACAGGGTCCTCTTTGATAAAAGCGCCGCTCAGACAAACTAGAGGTGCTGGTCTGGGGTACTCACATGGTGGCTACCGTGGACACCGAAGTAGCAAGCAGTTTTGTAAGTGGTCGCCTGGTTTCTACGGCGCTAGTTCCTCCCTGAAGAACTTCTTCAATCAACTGTGGCTCTTACTTGGACTCCTTTCGTTCAGGAGGGAAGCGAAGGCTGGAAACTTGGCGTTACAGAGCAGCAGAGACGGGGGATGCTGCTGCCCACCATAACGGAGTAGTTGGACGTGGAAGACAGTTCGATATCTAAGCCGGGCCATGCACAGAAAGATGGTGAGGGGTGGGAGGACCCACAGGTTCCTCTTTGATAAAAGCGCCGCTCAGACAGAGTAGTGGTGCTGGTCTGGGGTACTCCCATGGTAGCTACCGTGGACACCGAAGTAGCAAGCAGTTTTGTAAGTGGTCGCCTGGTTTCTACGGCGCTAGTTCCTCCCTGAAGAACTACTCAATCAACTGTGGCTCTTACTTGGACTCCTTTCGTTCAGGAGGGAAGCGAAGGCTGGAAACTTGGTCGTTACAGAGCAGCAGAGACGGGGGATGCTGCTGCCCTCCATAAGGAGCAGCTGGAAGTGGAAGAGAGTTCGATATCTAAGCCGGGCCATGCAACAGAAAGATGGTGAGGGGTAGGAGGACCCACAGGTTCCTCTTTGATAAAAGCGCCGCTCAGACAGAGTTGTGGTGCTGGTCTGGGGTACTCCCATGGTGGCTACCGTGGACACCGACGTAGCAAGCAGTTTTGTAAGTGGTCGCGTGGTTTCTACGGCGGTAGTTCCTCTCTGAAGACCTTCTCAATCAACTGTAGCTCTTCCTTGGATTCCTTTTGGTCAGGAAAGAAGCAAAGGCTGCAAACTTGGTGTTGCTGAATAGCAGAGACGGGCGATGTTGCTGCCCTCCATAACGGAGCAGTTAGACGTGGAAGAGAGTTCAATATCTAAGAAGCGCCCCGCTCAGAAAGATGATGAGGGGTGGGAGAAAACACAGGGTCCTCTTTGGTAATAGCGCCGCTCAGACAGAGTGGTTGTAGACGGATTGTAACGGTAATGGTCAAGGGTTCTCCCATGGACACTACCGTGGACACCGAAGTAGCAAGCAGTTTTGTAAGTGGTCGCCTTGTTTCTATGGCGCTTGTTCCTCCCTGAAGAACTACTCAATCAACTGTGGCTCTTACTTAGACTCCTTTCGGTTAGGAGGGAAGCGAAGGCTGCAAACTTGGTGTTGCTGAATAGCAGAGACGGGCGATGTTGCTAACCTCCATAACGGAGCAGTTAGACGTGGAAGAGAGTTCAAAATCTAAGACGCGCCCCGCTCAGAAAGATGATGAGAGGTGGGCGAAAACACAGGGTCCTCTTTGGTAATAGCGCCGCTCAGACATAGTGGTTGTAGACGGATTGTAACGGTAATGGTCAAGGGTTCTCCCATGGACACTACCGTGGACACCGAAGTAGCAAGCAGTTTTGTAAGTGGTCGCCTTGTTTCTATGGCGCTTGTTCCTCCCTGAAGAACTACTCAATCAACTGTGGCTCTTACTTAGACTCCTTTCGTTCAGGAGGGAAGCGAAGGCTGCAAACTTGGTGTTGCTGAATAGCAGAGACGGGCGATGTTGCTGCCCTCCATAACGGAGCAGTTAGACGTGGAAGAGAGTTCAATATCTAAGACGCGCCCCGCACAGAAAGATGATGAGAGGTGGGAGAAAACACAGGGTCCTCTTTGGTAATAGCGCCGCTCAGACAGAGTGGTTGTAGAGGGATTGTAACGTTAATGGTCAAAGGTTCTCCCATGGAGACTACCGTGGACACCGAAGCAGCAAGCAGTTTTGTAAGTGGTCTCCCGGTTTCTTAGGCGCTAGTTCAACCCTGAAGAACTTCTCAATCAACTGTGGCTCTTACCTGGACTCCTTTCAGTCAGGAGGGAAGCGAAGGCTGGAAACTTGGTGTTACAGAGCAGCAGAGACAGGGAATGTTCCTGCCGTCCATAAGGAGCAGCTGGAAGTGGAAGAGAGCTCGATATCTAAGCCGGGCCATGCACAGAAAGATGGTGAGGGGTGGGAGGACCCACAGGGTCCTCTTTGATAAAAGCGCCGCTCAGACAGAGTTGTGGTGCTGGTCTGGGGTACTCCCATGGTGGGTACCGTGGACACCGAAGTAGGAAGCAGTTTTGTAAGTGGTCGCCTGGTTTCTACGGCGCTAGTTCCTCCCTGAAGAACTACTCTAACAACTGCGGCTCTTACTTGGACTCCTTTCGTTCAGGAGGGAAGCAAAGTCAGCAAACTTGGTGTTACGGAGCAGCAGAGAAGGGGGATGGTGCTGCCCTCCATAAAGGAGCAGCTGGAAGTGGAAGAGAGTTCAATATCTAAGACGCGCCTCGCACGGAAAGATGGTGAGGGGTGGGAGGACCCACAGGTTCCTCTTTGATAAAAGCGCCGCTCAGAAAGAGTAGTGGTGCTGGTCTGGGGTACTCCCATGAAAGCTACCGTGGACACCGAAGTAGCAAGCAGTTTTGTAAGAGGTCGCGTGGTTTCTACGGCAGTAGTTCCTCTCTGAAGACCTTCTCAATCAACTGTCGCTCTTCTTTGGACGCATTTCAGCCAGAAGGGTAGCGAAGGCTGGAAACTTGGTGTTACAGATTATCAGGAACGGGGGATGTTGCTGCCCTTCATAAAAGAGCAACTGTAAGAGGGAGAGAGTTCGATATCTAAGCCGCCTGGCACACAGAAAGATGGTTTAGGGTATGAAGACACAAAAGGTCCTCTTTGATAAAAGCGCCGCTCAGACAGAGCGGTGGTGCTCGTCAGGGGTACCCCCATTGTGGCTACCGTGGACACCGGAGCAGCACGCAATTTTGTTAGTAGACGCCTGGTTTCTACGGCCCTAGTTCCTCCCTGAAAATGTACTCAATCAACTGTCGCTCTTCCTTGGGCTCCTTTCGGAAAGGAGGGAAGCGAAGGCCGGAAAGTTGGTGTTACTGAATAGCAGAGACGGGCGATGTTGCTGCCCTCCATAACGGAGCAGTTAGACGTGGAAGAGAGTTCAATATCTAAGACGTGCCTCCAAGAGAAAGATGATGAGGGGTGGGAGAAAACCCTTGGTCCTCTTTGGTAATAGCGCCGCTCAGACAGAGTGGTTGTAGAGGGATTGTAACGTTAATGGTCAAAGGTTCTCCCATGGAGACTACCGTGGACACCGAAGCAGCAAGCAGTTTTGCAAGTGGTCTCCCGGTTTCTTAGGCGCTAGTTCAACCCTGAAGAACTTCTCAATCAACTGTGGCTCTTACCTGGACTCCTTTCAGTCAGGAGGGAAGCGAAGGCTGGAAACTTGGTGTTACAGAGCAGCAGAGACAGGGAATGTTCCTGCCGTCCATAAGGAGCAGCTGGAAGTGGAAGAGAGCTCGATATCTAAGCCGGGCCATGCACAGAAAGATGGTGAGGGGTGGGAGGACCCACAGGGTCCTCTTTGATAAAAGCGCCGCTCAGACAGAGTAGTGGTGTTGGTCTGGGGTACTGCCATGGTGGCTACCGTGGACACCGAAGTAGAAAGCAGTTTTTTTAATGGTCGCCTGGTTTCTATGGCGCTAGTTCCTCCCTGAAGATCTACTCAATCAACTGTGGCTCTTACTTGGACTCCTTTCGGTCAGGAGGGAAGTGAACGCTGGAAAGTTGGCGTTACAGAGCAGCAGAGACGGGGAATGTTGCTGCCCTCCATAAGGAGCAGCTGTAAGAGGGAGAGAGTTCGATATCTAAGCCGCGTAGCACACAGAAAGATGGTTTAGGGTATGAAGACACAAAGGGTCCTCTTTGATAAAAGCGCCGCTCAGACAGAGTAGTGGTGCTGGTCTGGGGTACTGCCATGGTGGCTACCGTGGACACCGAAGTAGAAAGCAGTTTTTTTAATGGTCGCCTGGTTTCTATGGCGCTAGTTCCTCCCTGAAGATCTACTCAATCAACTGTGGCTCTTACTTGGACTCCTTTCGGCCAGGAGGGAAGTGAACGCTGGAAAGTTGGCGTTACAGAGCAGCAGAGACGGGGAATGTTGCTGCCCTCCATAAGGAGCAGCTGTAAGAGGGAGAGAGTTCGATATCTAAGCCGCGTAGCACACAGAAAGATGGTTTAGGGTATGAAGACACAAAGGGTCCTCTTTGATAAAAGCGCCGCTCAGACAGAGTAGTGGTGCTGGTCTGGGGTACTGCCATGGTGGCTACCGTGGACACCGAAGCAGCAAGCAGTTTTGTAAGTGGTCGCCTGGTTTCTACGGCGCTAGTTCCTCCCTGAAGAACTTCTCAATCAACTGTGGCTCTTACCTAGGACTCCTTTCGGTCAGGAGGGAAGCGAAGGCTGGAAACTTGGTGTTACAGAGCAGCAGAGACAGGGAATGTTGCTGCCGTCCATAAGGAGCAGCTGGAAGTGGAAGAGAGTTCGATATCTAAGCCGGGCCATGCACAGAAAGATGGTGAGGGGTGGGAGGACCCACAGGGTCCTCTTTGATAAAAGCGCCGCTCAGACAGACTAGTGGTGCTGGTCTGGGGTACTCCCACGGTGGCTACCGTGGACACCGAAGTAGCAAGCAGTTTTGTAAGTGGTCGCCTGGTTTCTACGGCGCTAGTTCCTCCCTGAAGAACTACTCAATCAACTGTGGCTCTTACTTGGACTCCTTTCGGTCAGGAGGGAAGCGAAGGCTGGAAACTTGGCGTTACAGAGCAGCAGAGACGGGGGATGCTGCTGCCGTCCATAAGGAGCAGCTGGAAGTGGAAGAGAGTTCGATATCTAAGCCGGGCCATGCACAGAAAGATGGTGATGGGTGGGAGGACACACAGGGTCCTCTTTGATAAAAGCGCCGCTCAGACAGACTAGTGGTGCTGGTCTGGGGTACTCCCATGGTGGCTACCGTGGACACCGAAGTAGCAAGCAGTTTTGTAAGTGGTCGCCTGGTTTCTACGGCCCTAGTTCCTCCCTGAAAAAGTACTCAATCAACTGTGGCTCTTCCTTAGACTCCTTTCGATCAGGAGGGAAGCGAAGGCTGGAAACTTGGCGTTACAGAGCAGCAGAGACGGGGGATGCTGCTGCCGTCCATAAGGAGCAGCTGGAAGTGGAAGAGAGTTCGATATCTAAGCCGGGCCATGCACAGAAAGATGGTGATGGGTGGGAGAAAACACTGGGTCCTCTTTGGTAATAGCGCCGCTCAGACAGACTAGTGGTGCTGGTCTGGGGTTCTCCCACGGTGGCTACCGTGGACACCGAAGTAGCAAGCAGTTTTGTAAGTGGTCGCCTGGTTTCTACGGCGCTAGTTCCTCCCTGAAGAACTTCTCAATCAACTGTGGCTCTTCCTTGGACTCCTTTCGGTCAGGAGGGAAGCGAAGGCTGGAAACTTGGCGTTACTGAGCAGCAGAGACGGGGGATGCTGCTGCCGTCCATAAGGAGCAGCTGGAAGTGGAAGAGAGTTCGATATCTAAGCCGGGCCATGCACAGAAAGATGGTGAGGGGTGGGAGGACCCACTGGGTCCTCTTTGATAAAAGCGCCGCTCAGACAGAGTAGTGGTGCTGGTCTGGGGTACTCCCATGGTGGCTACCGTGGACACCGAAGTAGCAAGCAGTTTTGTAAGTGGTCGCCTGGTTTCTACGGCGCTAGTTCCTCCCTGAAGAACTACTCAATCAACTGTGGCTCTTACTTGGACTCCTTTCGATCAGGAGGGAAGCGAAGGCTGGAAACTTGGCGTTACAGAGCAGCAGAGACGGGGGATGCTGCTGCCGTCCATAAGGAGCAGCTGGAAGTGGAAGAGAGTTCGATATCTAAGCCGGGCCATGCACAGAAAGATGGTGAGGGGTGGGAGGACCCACAGGGTCCTCTTTGGTAATAGCGCCGCTCAGACAGAGTAGTGGTGCTGGTCTGGGGTACTCCCATGGTGGCTACCGTGGACACCGAAGTAGCAAGCAGTTTTGTAAGTGGTCGCCTGGTTTCTACGGCCCTAGTTCCTCCCTGAAAAAGTACTCAATCAACTGTGGCTCTTACTTAGACTCCTTTCGGTCAGGAGGGAAGCGAAGGCTAGAAACTTGGTGTTACTGAATAGCAGAGACTGGCGATGTTGCTGCCCTCCATAACGGAGCAGTTAGACGTGGAAGAGAGTTCAATATTTAAGCCGCGCCGCGCACAGAACAATGGTTAGAGTTGGGAGAACTCACAGGGTCCTCTTTTGCAATAGCGCCACTCAGACAGAGTGGTAGTGCTGGTCTGGGGTACTCCCATGGTGTCAACCGTGGAAACCGGATCAGCATGCAGTTTTGTAAGTGGACGCCTGGTTTTTACGGCACTACTTCCTCCCTGAAGAACTTAACAATAAACTTTGGCTCTTCCTTGGACTCCTTTTGTACAGGAGGGAAGCGAGGGCTGGAAACTTGGGGTTTCGGAGTAGCAGAGACGGGGGATCTTGCTGGAAGTGGAAGAGAGTTCGATATTTAAAACGCGTCACGCACAGAATGTTGGTGTAGACACATCGTACGTTTTGTTGAAAGCGCCGCTCAGACTGAATGGCGGTAGATGGATTAAAATGGTGCTGGTCTTGGGAACTCCCATGATGGCAACCGTGGACAGCGGAGCAGCAAGCAGTTTTGTTAGTGGTCACCTTGTTTCTACGGCGCAAGTTCCTCCATGAAGAACTACTCAATCAACTGTTGTTCTTGCTTGGACTCCTTTCCGTCAGGAGGGAAGCTAAGGCTGGAAAAATGGTGTTACGCAGCAGCAGAGACGGGGGATGTTGCTGCCCTCCATAAAGAAGCAGATGGAAGGTGAAGAGAGTTCGATATCCAAGCCGCGCCTTACACAGAAAGACGGTGAAGGGTGGGAGGACCCACGGGGTCCCCATTGGTAATAGGGCGGCTCAGACAGAGTTATGGCATAGTTATTGTAACGGTGCTGGTCGGGGGTACTCCCATGGAGACTACCGTGGACACTGGAGCAGCACGCAGTTATGTGAGTGGTTGCCTGGTTTCTACGGCGCTAGTTCCTCACTGAAGAACTTTTCAATCAACTGCGGCTCTTACTTGGACTCCTTTCGTTCAGGAGGGAAGCAAAGGCTGCAAACTTGGTGTTACGGAGCAGCAGAGAAGAAGGATTTTGCTGCCCTCCATAAAAGAGCAGCTGGAAGTGGAAGAGAGTTCAATATCTAAGACGCACCTCGCACAGAAAGATGGTGAGGGGTGGGAGGACCCACAGGTTCCTCTTTGATAAAAGCGCCGCTCAGACAGAGTAGTGGTGCTGGTCTGGGGTACTCCCATGTTATCTACCGTGGACACCGAAGTAGCAAGCAGTTTTGTAAGTGGTCGCCTGGTTTCAAAGGCGCTAGTTCCTCCCTGAAGAACTTCTCAATCAACTGTGGCTCTTACTTGGACTCCTTTCGGTCAGGAGGGAAGCGAAGGCTGGAAACTTGGTGTTACTGAGCAGCAGTGATGGGGGTGCTGCTGCCCTCCATAACGGAGATGCTGGAAGTGGTAGAGAGCTCGATATCTAAGCCGGTCCATGCACAGAAAGATGGTGAGGGGTGGGAGGACCCACAGGTTCCTCTTTGGTAATAGCGCCGCTCAGACAGAGTGGTGGTGCTGGTCTGGGGTACTCCCATGTTATCTACCGTGGACACCGAAGTAGAAAGCAGTTTTGTAAGTGGTCGCCTGGTTTCTACGGCGCTAGTTCCTCCGTGAAGAACTACTCAATCAACTGTGGCTCTTACTTGGACTTCTTTCGGTCAGGAGGGAAGCGAAGGCTGGAAACTTGGTGTTACTGAGCAGCAGTGATGGGGGTGCTGCTGCCCTCCATAACGGAGATGCTGGAAGTGGTAGAGAGCTCGATATCTAAGCCGGTCCATGCACAGAAAGACGGTGAAGGGTGGGAGGACCCACGGGGTCCCCATTGGTAATAGGGCGGCTCAGACAGAGTTATGGCATAGTTATTGTAACGGTGCTGGTCGGGGGTACTCCCATGGAGACTACCGTGGACACTGGAGCAGCACGCAGTTATGTGAGTGGTTGCCTGGTTTCTACGGCGCTAGTTCCTCACTGAAGAACTTTTCAATCAACTGCGGCTCTTACTTGGACTCCTTTCGTTCAGGAGGGAAGCGAAGGCTGGAAACTTGGTGTTACTGAGCAGCAGTGATGGGGGTGCTGCTGCCCTCCATAACGGAGATGCTGGAAGTGGTAGACAGTTCGATATCTAAGCCGGGCCATGCACAGAAAGATGGTGAGGTGTGGGAGCACCCACAGGGTCATCTATGGTAATAGCGCCGCTCAGACAGAGTTGTTGTAGACGAATTGTAATGGTGCTGGTCTCAGGTACTCCAATAGTGGCTTCCGTGGACACCGGAACAGCATGCAGTTTTGTAAGTGGTCGCCTAGTTTCTAAGGCGCTAGTTCCTCCCTGAAGAACTACTCAATCAACTGTGGTTATTGCTTGGACTCCTTTTCGTCAGAAGGGAAGCTAACGCTGAAAATGTTGTGTAACGCTCCTTTATGGAGGGCAGCACCATCCCTTCGCTTCCCTCCTGACAGAAAGAAGTCCGAGTAAGAGCCACAGTTGATTGAGTAGTTCTTCAGGGAGGAACTAGCGCCGTAGAAACCAGGAGACCACATACAAAACTGCTTCCTACTTCGGTGTCCACGGTAGCCACCATGGCAGTACCCCAGACCAGCACCACTACTCTTTCTAAGCGGCGCTTTTATCAAAGAGGACCCTGTGGGTCCTCCCACCCCACACCATCTTTCTGTGCATGGACCGGCTTAGATATCGAGCTCTCTACCACTTCCAGCATCTCCGTTATGGAGGGCAGCAGCATCCCCCATCACTGCTGCTCAGTAACACCAAGTTTCCAGCCTTCGCTTCCCTCCTGACCGAAAGAAGTCCAAGTAAGAGCCACAGTTGATTGAGTAGTTCTTCACGGAGGAACTAGCGCCGTAGAAACCAGGCGACCACTTACAAAACTGCTTTCTACTTCGGTGTCCACGGTAGATAACATGGGAGTACCCCAGACCAGCACCACTACTCTGTCTGAGCGGCGCTATTACCAAAGCGGACACTGTGGGTCCTCCCACCCCTCACCATCTTTCTGTGCATGGCACGGCTTAGATATCGAACTCTCTTCCACTTCCAGCTGCTCCTTATGGACGGTAGCAACATTCCCTGTCCCTGCTGCTCTGTAACGACAAGTTTCTAGCCTTCGCTTCCCTCCTGACCGAAAGGAGTCTAAGTAAGAGCCACAGTTGATTGAATACTTTTTCAGGGAGGAACTTGGGCCGTAGAAACCAGGCGTCTACTTACAAAATTGCATGCTGCTCCGGTGTCCACGGTAGCCACCTTAGAAGTACCCCAGACGAGCGCCACCACTCTGTCTGAGCGGCGCTTTTATCAAAGAGGAACCTGTGGGTCCTCCCACCCCTCACCATATTTCTGTGCATGGCCCGGCTTAGATATCGAACTGTCTTCCACGTCCAACTTCTCCGTTATGGTGGGCAGCAGCATCCCCCGTCTCTGCTGCTCTGTAACGCCAAGTTTCCAACCTTCGCTTCCCTCCTGAACGAAAGGAGTCCAAGTAAGAGCCACAGTTGATTGAAAAGTTCTTCAGGGAGGAACTAGCGCCGAAGAACCCAGGCGACCACTTACAAAACTGCTTGCTACTTCGGTGTCCACGGTAGCCAGCATGGGGGTACCCCAGACCAGCACCACAACTCTGTCTGAGCGGCGCTTTTATCAAAGAGGAACCTGTGGGTCCTCCCACCCCTCACCATCTTTCTGTACATGACCCGGCTTAGATATCGAACTGTCTTCTACGTCCAACTACTCCGTTATGGTGGGCCCGTCTCTGCTGCTCTGTAAGGCCAAGTTTTCAGCCTTCGCGCTTTCCTGGCTGAAACGAGTCCAAGGAAGAACCAGAGAAGATTAAATCGTTCTTTAGGGAAGAACTACCACCGTAGAAACCAGGCAACCACTTACAAAACTGCTTGCTACTCCGGTGCCCACGGAAGCCACCATGGGAATTTCCCAGACAAGCACCGTTTTAATTCGTCTTCCACATTTGTGTCTGAGCGGCGCTATTATTAAAGAGGTGTGAGACCTCCCACCACTCACCGTCTTTCTGTGCGCGGTGCGGCTGAGATATCGAACTCTCTTCCCCATCCAGCTGCTGCTTAATGGTGACTAGCAACATCCCACGTATCTATTGCTCTGCAAAGCCAAGTTTGCAGCCTTCGCTTCCCTCCTGGCTTAAAGGAGTTCAAGGCGGCCACTTACGAAACAGTGTGCTGCTCCGTTGTTCATGGTAGCCACCTAGGAGTTTCTCAGACCAGCTTCGTTACAATCGCTCTACCACCACTCTGTCTGAGCGGCGCTTTTACCAAAGAGGACCCTGTGAGTCCTCCCACCCCTCACAATCTTTCAGTTCGTGACCCGGCTTAGACATTGAACTCTTTTCCACAACCTGCTCCTCCTTTATATACGGCAGCACCACCCCCCGCCTCTTCTGCTCTGTTACAAAGAGTATCCAGCTTTAGCTTCCCTCCTGGTCGAAAGGCGTCCAAGGAAAAGCCACAGTTCGTTTAGTAGTTCTTCATGGAGGAACTATCGCCGACAAAACCAGGCGACCACTTACAAAACTGCATGCTGCTCCGATTTCCACGGTAGCCACCATGGGAGTACCTCAGACCAGCACCATTACAATACGTCTATCATCCCTCTTACTGAGCGGCGCTGTTAACAAAGAGGACTTCTATAATATTTCTGTGCGTGGCGCGGATTAGATATTGAACTTTCTTCCACATCCAGATGCTCCTTTATTGTGGTCAACAACATCCCCCGTCTCTGCTGCACTGTATTACTGAGTATCCAGCCTTCACTTCCCTCCTGGACGAAAGGAGTCCAAGAAAGAGCCACAGTAGATTGAGTAGTTCTTCAGAGAATAAGTATCGCCGTAGAAACCAGGCGTCCACTTACAAAACTGCGCGCAGCACCGGTGTCCACGTTAGCCACCATGGGAGCAGCACAGACAAGTACCATTACAATCCGGTACGACCACTCTGTCTAAACGGCACTATTATTAAAGAGGACCCTGTGGGTCCTCCCACCCCTAACCATCTTGCTGAACATGGCGCGGCTGGGATATCGAACTCTCTTCCATTGCCAGCTGCTCCTTTATGGAGGCCAGCAACATCCCCCGTATCTATTGCTCTATTAAGCCAAGTTTCCAGCCTTCCCTTCCCTCCTGACCGAAAAGAGTCCAAGGAAGAGCCACAGTTTATTGAGTAGTTCTTTATGGAGGATCTATCGCTGTCAAAACCAGGCGACCACTTACAAAACTGCATGCTGCTCCGGTGTCCACGGTAGCCACTATGGGAATTTCCCAGACAAGCACCGTTATAATTCGTCTTCCACATTTGTGTCTGAGCGAAGCTATTACCAATGACGACCCTGTGAGTCCCTCCACCACTCGTTTCTTACGGTGCGCTGCCCGGCTTATATATCGAACTCTCTTCCAGTTCCAGCTGCTCCTTTATAGAGGGCAGCAACATCTCCTGTCTCTGCTTATCCGTTACTCCAAGTTTCCAGCCTTCGCTTCCCTCCTGACCGAAAGGAGTCCAAAGAAGAGGCACAGTTGATTGAGTATGACTTTAGGGAGGAACTAGCACCGTAGAAACCATGCGAACACTCACAAAACTGTTTGCTCTTTCGGTGTCCCCGGTAGCCACTATTGGAGTACCCCAGACCAGCACCGTTTTAATCCCTCTATCACCACTCTGTCTGAGCGGTGCTATTAACAAGGAGGACCCTGTGAGTCCTCCCATCTCTCACCGTCTGTCTGTGCGTGGCCCGGCTTAGCTATCAAACTTTATTCCAGTTCCAGGTGCTCCTTTATGGAGGGTAGCAATATCCCTCGTCTCTGCTACTCCGTAACACTAAGTTTCCAGTTTTCGCATCCCTTCTGACCGAAAGGAGCCCAAGGAAGAACCACAGTTGATTGAGTAGTTCTTTATGGAGAATCTTTTGCCGTCAAAACCAGGCGACCACTTACAAAACTGCATGCTGCTCCGGTGTCCACGGTAGCCACTATGGGAATTTCCCAGACAAGCACCGTCATAATTCGTCTTCCACATTTGTGTCTGAGCGGTGCTATTACCAATGACGACCCTGTGAGTCCCTCCACCACTCGCCTTCTTTCGGTGCGCTGCCCGGCTTATATATCGAACTCTCTTCCATTTCCAGCTGCTCCTTTATAGAGGCCAGCAACATCCTCGTATCTATTGCTCTGTTAAGCCAAGTTTCCAGCCTTCCTTATCCTCCTGACAAAAAGGAGTCCAGGGAAGAGGCACATATGATTGAATAGTTCTTCAGGGAGAAACTAGCGCCGTAAAAACCAGGCGACCACTCAGAAAAGTAGCCGCTGCTCCGGTGTCCACGGTAGCCATCATGGGAGTACCTCAGACCAGCACCATTACAATACTTCTAAAACCACTCCGTCTGAGCGTCGCTATTATCAAAGAGGACCCTGTTGGTCCTCCCACCCCTCACCATCTTTCTGTCTGTGGCGCGGCTTTGATATCGAACTCTCTTCCAGTTCCTGCTGCTCCTTTAAGGAGGACAGCAACGTCCGCCGTTTCTGCTGCTTTGTTACACTAAGTTTACAGATTTCAATTCCCTTCTGTCTGAAAGGAGTCCAAAGAAGAGCCACAGTTGATTGTGTATTTCTTCAGGGAACTATTAGCTCCGTAGAAACCAGGCGACCACTTGCAAAACTGCGTGCTGCTCCGGTGTCCACGGCAGCCAGCATGGGACTACCACAGACCAGCACCACCAATCTATCTGAGAGGTGCTTTTTAAAAATAGGACCTTGTGAGTCCTACCTCACCTCGCTATCTTTTTGTGTCCGGCGCGGTTTAGGTATAGAACTCTCTTCCATTTCCAGCTATTCCTTTGGGGTGGGCAGCAACATTCCCCGTCTCTGCTGCTCTGTAACACAAAAATTTAGCCTTCGCTTACCTCCTGGCCGAAAGGAGTCCAAGGAAGAGGCACAGTTGATTGAGTATGACTTTAGGGAGGAACTAGCACCGTAGAAACCATGCGAACACTTACAAAACTGTTTGCTCTTTCGGTGTCCCCGGTAGTCACTATTGGAGTACCACAGACCAGCACCGTTTTAAGCCCTCTATCACCACTCTGTGTGAGCAGCGCTTTTACCAAAGAGGACCCTGTGGGTCCTCCCACCCCTCACCATCTTTCTGTGCGTGGCCCGGCTTAGCTATCAAACTTTCTTCCAGTTCCAGGTGCTCCTTTATGGAGGGTAGCAATATCCCTCGTCTCTGCTACACCGTAACACTAAGTTTCCAGTCTTCGCATCCCTTCTGACCGAAAGGAGCCCAAGGAAGAACCACAATTGATTGAGTAGCTCTTCAGGGGGGAACTAGCGCCGTAGAAACCAGGCAGCCACTTACAAAACTGCGTGCAGCTCCGGTGTCCACGGTAGCCACCATGGGAGTACCTCAAACCAGCACGAATACAATACGTCTACAAGCACTCTGACTGAGAGGCGCTTTTACAAAAGAGGACCCTGTGGGTCCTAAAATCCCCCTCTATCATTCTGTTTGTGGCGCGGCTTAGATAATGAACTCCCTTCCACTTCCAGCTTCTCCTTTCTGAAGGATAGCCATATTCCCCGTCTCTGCTACTCTGTAACACCAAGTTTCCAGATTTCGGTTCCCTTCTGGCGAAAGGAGTCCAAGGAAGAGCCACAGTTGATTGAGTAGCTCTTCAGGGGGGAACTAGCGCCGTAGAAACCAGGCAGCCGCTTACAAAACTGCGTGCAGCTCCGGTGTCCACGGTAGCCACCCTGGGAGTACCACAGACCAGCACAAATACAATACGTCTACAAGCACTCTGACTGAGAGGCACTATTACAAAAAGGACCCTGTGGGTCCTAAAACCCCCCTTTATCTTTCTGTTTGTGGCGTGGCTTAGATAACGAACTCCCTTTCACTTCCAGCTTCTCCTTTCTGAAGGATAGCCATATCCCTCGTCTCTGCTACTCCGTAACACCAAGTTTCCAGACTTCGCATCCCTTCTGACCGAAAAGAGCCCAAGGAAGAACCACAGTTGATTGAGTTTTTCTTCAGGGAGAAACTAGTTCCGTAGAAGCTATCTGAACGGCGCAATTACCAAAAAGAACCCTGTAAGTCCTCCCACCACTCACCATCTTTCTGTGCGTAGTGCGGCTTAGATATCGAACTCTCTGCCACTTCCAGCTGCCCCTTAATGAAGGCCAGCATCATCTCCCGTATCTATTGCTCTGCAAAGCCAAGCTCCAGCCATCGCTTCCCTCCTAGCCGAAAGGAGTCCAAGATAGAGCCATAGTTGATTGAGTATTTCTTCAGGGAGGCCTAGCGCCGTAGAAACCTGGCGAACATTTACAAAACTGCTTGCTGCTCCGGTGTCCACGGTAACATCAACTCTCTTCCACTTCCAGTTGCCCGTTAAGGGAGGACAGCAACATTGCCCATATCTATTGCTCTGTAAGGACAAGCTTCCAGCCTTCACTTTCTTCCTGGCCGAAAGGAGTCCAAGGAAGAACCACTAAAGATTGAATAGTTCGTCAGGAAGGAACAAGTGCCGTAGAAACCGGGCGACCACTTACAAATCTGCTTGCTGCTCCGTTGTCCACGGTAGCCACCATGGGAGTGCCCCGACCAGAACCGTTACAATCACGACGCCACAACTCTGTCTGAGCGGCGCTTTTACCAAAGAGGACTTCTATAATATTTCTGTGCGTGGCGCGGCTTAGATATTGAACTTTTTTCCACTTCCAGATGCTCCTTTATTGTGGTCAACAACATCCCCCGTCTCTGCTGCACTGTATTACTGAGTATCCAGCCTTCACTTCCCTCCTGGACGAAAGGAGTCCAAGAAAGAGCCACAGTTGATTGAGTATTTCTTTAGGGAAGAATAAAGGCCGTAGAAACCTGGCTTCCACTTACAAAACTGCATGCTGCTCCGGTTTCCACGGTAGCCACTATGGGAGCACCCCAGTCCAGCACCGTTTTAATCCCTATGCCACCACTCTATCTGAGCGGTGCTATTACCAATGACGACCCTGTGAGTCCCCCCACCACTTGCCTTCTTTCGGTGCGCTGCCGGGCTTATATATCGAACTCTCTTCCAGTTCCAGCTGCTCATTTATGGAGGGCAGCAACATCCCCCGTCTCTTATGTCTGTTACACCAAGTTTCCAGCCTTCGGTTCCCTCCTGACCAAAAGGAGACAAAGGAAGATCCACAGATGATTGAGTATTTCTTTAGGGAAGAATTAGCTCCGTAGAAACCTGGCTTCCACTTACAAAACTGTCCACTTACAAAACTGCATGCTGCTCCGATGTCCACGATAGCCACCATGGGAGTACCTCAGACCACCACCGTTACAATCGCTCTACCACCACTCAGTCTGACTGGCGCTATTATCAAAAAGGATCCTGTGGGTGCTCCCACCCCTCATAATCTTCTGTGCAAGGCACGGCTTGGATATCGAACTGTCTTCCACTTTCAGCTGCTCTTTTATGGTGGGCAACAACATCCCCCGTCTCTGCTGCTCTGTTGCACTTAGTATACATCCTTCGCTTCCCTCCTGGCCAAATGGAGTCCAAGGAAGAGCAACAGTTGATTGAGTAGTTCTTCAAGGGAGGAACTAGTGCCGTTGAAACCAGGCGACTACTTACAAAACTGCTTTCTGCTCCGGTGTCCACGGTAGCCACTATGGGAGAATCCCAGAGCAGCAATGTTACTGTTTACACTAAAACGCGTGCGTACACTTTACTGATGTAAGATGTTCTAACATGCAGCTCTAGCGAGGTGCCTCTTTTTATGCAAGTATTTCAACCCTTAATGCTATGCTGCGTTTGTAAGGCGCAGCGTTATCTAATTTTCTATTTATACTATCGCTGCGTTTGTAAGGCGCAGCGTTATCTTATTCCTATTTAAACTATCGCGGAGTTTGTAAGACTACACGTTGGTCTTAAATTTATTAATGCTATCGCTGAGTTTGTAAGACTCAGCGTTATCTTAAAATAGTTTGTTGTTCGCCTTCGTGGACCTGTGTATAGCCGTTATCAAATGTTACTGCTGTATTGTCGATCCTAAGCAAACAGAGGATCGCTGCATGTGACAATCGAGCGGTCACCAGATAGCCTTGGCGTCTATCAGTCGCTGGTCCGCGATGATAGATTTTTATGTTCGTGCTGCTGCTTGAACATTCTGCGGGGGCCCAGGAAACACGACAGCTAGTAGCTCCAGTCTCCGATTCCTGTTTTAATCGCGTGAATGAAGTAAGTTTTCATATCGTAGAAAAACAGTAGTTGCCAACTTGATGAGACGACTTCCACCTTCTTCATTTTATCTATTATTATTGCTGTTTGATCTTCTACACGTTGAATGCCTAACTTGTTTGTTTTGGCTGTAGGTATTGTAGCGGTACTTCCTACTTGCAGGATCATAAGAAGGCTTATGATCGCTTTTGTTGGCGTTATATTTACTGCTTTAGGCCGTCGCTGTCTTCTTTCATTCGATGGCTCGTTGTTTGCATTGTTGAGTTGTTCTTCGCTGTCTTGAGTTGGCAGAAGACAGATTTTATTCAACGATCTTTGAATTTCTCCATTGGTCGTTTTAACTGTAACTACTCGGACTTTACTATCTTGTCCTTTGGTAGTTTTAGTTATTCGACCCATAGGCCATCTTGCTGGGTGCGTGTTCTCTTGTTTAATGAGAACAAGCTGTCCCTCTTTAGGGTTAGCTTTTCATGACGCCATTTTGTCCGTTGTTGAAGTGACACCAGATAATCCTCCTTCCACTTTTTCCAGAATTCCCCTCTGATGCGTTGCAAGTGTCTCCATCTATCTAGGGTTCCAATTCTTCGATTTTCGTCAAAATGTTCTGGAGCTCCAATTAATGGTCTACCCACAATAAAGTGCCCTGGTGTCAAAATTTCTTTTCCGTGGTCATCACTGTTCATATTAAGCAGGGGTCGTGAGTTCAACACTGCCTCAATTTGACATAGCAATGTCGTGAACTCTTCAAAGGTGAAACTGTTTTCGCCGATGACTCGTCTAAGATGGTGTTTCACCGACTTAACTCCAGCTTCCCATAAACCTCCCATGTGGGGGCTTGCCGGCGGGATAAAGTGCCAACGGATGCCTTCTTTTTCGAGAACCGGCGCCAGATGGTTGTTTCTCTTTATTGCGTCAACGAGCTCTTTGTCCAGTATCTGGCTTTTAGAACGTTTCAAAGTTTGTGATTTGCATGGTGAGCGCATAATCATGCTAGGTGTAGCAAAACTAACTGGACGTGCAGTTAGGCCATCCTATTTTTCACTATTCATTGACTTGAGGGTTGACCGCAGGGTGACTCCTGTATTGCCGCTAGCTTGTTCTAATTGCTCTTGCAACGACTTGACGAGTTGCTTTTCAGTTAAAGTGTCCTGCAGTTTATCAATCTCTACATTCAAATCATCGATTGTAGAATGTTTTTCTTTTATCTCCAAATTCAGATTTTGTATTTCCTCCTTGCAATGGAAAAGTTCGGTAAGTACACGTGATTGCTCCTCTTTAAGCTGATGTATTTCACGATTATAGTCATTATTTAAAGATTGCAGATTTGCGTGGTCATTGCTCAGGGTCTCCAAGCGTTTTTGCGTGCTAAACAAATCTTTTGTGGTGTCTACAAGTTGTTGTTGCTGTGCAATTTGCTTTTTCTTTAACTCTTGTAGATTAAGACTTTTTTCTTCAACTTCATTATTTAATACTTCAATTCGCTTTTTGGCTATCTTTCGCCGCGATTGCTCTTCATTGAAATCCTTCTTTATCATTGCAATTTGTTCGTTTTTAGCACTCAAACTTCTATACAATTGATTGGTTTTCTCTTGTTGAGTCTTATAACGCTTCTGCTCTGTTTCTAACATTGCCTCAACTTCGGTAAGTTGATTGTCGGTTATGGTACATGCATACTCCAGACGCTCATAATTATCCTTAAAATTTGTAAAATCAATAAGAGCAGCGCTAGCATTGTCAGCAGTTTGGTTGTTGTTATCTCGTTCTTCGTTTAATTCACGCACCAAACGCTTGTTCTCCAATGAGAGTGCATCACAACGTTGCTGTGCTTGCTGCATTTTTAGACGCGATTCCGTTAGACGCTCTTCGAGTTTGTGAACATTGGCTAAGTGTTCGATCAATTCTGTTTTGCACTTCATGCGCTCCTGTTCGGATTTCTCCCACATGCGATGTTCTTTCAAAACATCACGTTTACAGGTGGCTAATTCGTTCTTCAGCTCTTCAATTCGCTCTTCGCGTTGACGAGTCTCCGATTGAGCAGAATTTAGTAGTCGCTGTATATCTTTTCTTGAGTGTATAACCTCGGAGAAATTTTCGAAAAACGTTGGCCACTCTTTGGGATTTCCATTAAAATGAGGAAGATCCGCTTTAGGTAGCTCGGGCCTTTTTTTCTTTTTTGTTATGCCAGTCCTTTGTTTTTCTATCAATCTTTACAGATAGAACGTGAACTTTATTTTCTAAGTCATCGATCTCGTCAACATCAAAGGCAAATCTCTCGTATTTTGCCTCAAGTTGGGTGAGCGCTGACTGCACTTTTGACCACAGGAACTTCATTTGTTCTTTGTGGTAAAGGATGTTTTCCAAATCGTTTTGTTCTAGGCAGGCATTCACTTTTTGTATGTATTGCCTTACCTTTTCTGCTCTTATATCCACAAGTTCTACCATTTTGTCAACTGGACTTGGGGTCCGTTGTGATGCATCTGCCTGATGATTATCTATACCTTTAGATGTACCAGGTCTGACGTGCATCATTTCCCTTCTGTCCGTTTTTTCCTGAGGCATCGGTTGATCGATTTTTTTGGCTTGGCCGGCAACTTCGGCCTTCATCTCCGAATCCAAATATGTTCGGATGATGGCCATTGTTCCCTCATATATTCTTTCATTGAAATATTGATGGTCAACGATACCGATTTTTAATAGCGTCGTGTTATGGACAGCAAATTCATCTGCCAACTTTTGCACGATGGATGTATTTCCTTTCTTCGCTACTGCCTTCAGAATTTGGTCGCGTACTGCAGTTTGCTTCTTTAACAGCTCTAAGGTGTGTTCGGACAACATTTTCACTAATTTTCAAATTGACTTAACCCGTTGGAGGTGTTTTTGTTTTGATCGCCTGGTTGATCGTACTGTGCCTCGACTCACAGCTAGTGGTGGTTAGTCAAAGAAAATTTTAGTTTCAATTAATTGCTTATAAATCACTTCACTTTCTGTTGTTTGAAGGCCACAGAAACGCTCGCTTTGGTAGGTTTGCAGATTTATCCGGCTCGAAGGACCAAAAAATGTATACACTAAAACGCGTGCGTACACTTTACTGATGTAAGATGTTCTAACATGCAGCTCTAGCGAGCTGCCTCTTTTTATTCAAGTATTTCAACCCTTAATGCTATGCTGCGTTTGTAAGGCGCAGCGTTATCTTAATTCTATTTATACTATCGCTGCGTTTGTAAGGCGCAGCGTTATCTTATTCCTATTTATACTATCGCGGAGTTTGTAAGACTACGCGTTGGTCTTAAATTTATTAATGCTATCGCTGAGTTTGTAAGACTCAGCGTTATCTTAAAATAGTTTGTTGTTCGCCTTCGTGGACCTGTGTGTAGCCGTTATCAAATTTTACTGCTGTATTGTCGATCCTAAACAAACAAAGTATCGCTGCATGTGACAATCGTGCGGTCACCAGATAGCCTTGGCGTCTATCAGTCGCTGGTCCGCGATGATAGATTTGTATGTTCATGCTGCTGCTTGAACAGTTACAATCCCTTTGCCACCATAGATTCTGAGTGGCGCTCTTACCGCAGAGGACGCTGTGAGACCACCCACTCCTCACAATCTTTGTTTTCGTGGCCCGGCTTAGATATCGAACTCTCTTCCACTTCCAGCTGCTTCTTAATAGACGGCAGCAACATCACCCGTCTCTGCTGCTCTGTAACACTGAGTATCCAGCTTTCGCTTCTCTCCTGGCCGAAAGACGACCAAGGAAAAGCCACAGTTGATTGAGTAGTTCTTCAGAGAGGAACTAGCGCCGTAGAAACCAGGCGACCACTTACAAAACTGTTTGCTGTTCTGGTGTCCACGGTAGTCTCCATGGGAGTAACCCCGACCAGCACCGTTTCAATCACTATGCCACAATTCTGTCTGAGCAGCGCTATTACCAAAGAGGACCCTGTGGATCTGCTCCTAAATGGAAGCCAGCAACATCCCCAGTATCTATTGCTCTTTTAAGCCAAGTTTTTAGCCTTCGCTTCCCTCCTAGCCGAAAGGAGTCCAAGGAAGAACCACAAAAGATTAAATAGTTCTCCAGGGAGGAACTTGCAGCGTAGAAACCATATAAAACTGTTTGCTATTCCGGTGTCCACGGTAGCCACCATGGAAGTTTCCCAGACAAGCACCGTTTTATTCCCTCTACCGTCACTCTGTCTGAGCGGCGCTTTTACCAAAGCGAACCTTGTGAGTCCTCCCAACCCACAACATCTTTCTGTGACTGGTACGGCTTGGATACCGAACTCTTTTCCATTTCCAGGTGCTTCATTATGGAGGGCAGCAACATTCCCCGTCTCTGCTGCTCTCTAACACATAGTTCCCAGCCATTGCTTCCCTTCTGGCCAAAAGGAGTCCAAGGAAGAGCCACTGTGCATATCGTAGCTCTTCAGGGAAGAACTAGCAACGTAGAAACCAGGCGACCACTTACAAAACTGCTTGCTGCTCCGTTGTTCACGGTAGCTACCATGGGAGTACCCCAGACAAGCACCACCACTCTATCTGAACGGCGATATTACCAAAGAGAACGCTGTGAGTCCTTCCCCCCTCTACCATCATTCTGAGCGTTCCGCTGTTTAGATATCGAACTCTCTTCCAATTCCAGCTGCTCCTTTAAGGAAACAGCAACATCTCCATCTCTGCTGGTCAGCATAACCAAGTTTGCAGCCTTCGCTTCCCTCCTAGCCGAAAGGAGTCCAAGGAAGAGCCACTGTAGATTTTGTAGCTCTTCAGGGAAGAACTAGCGCCGTAGAAACCAGTTGACCACTTACACAACTGCTTGCTGCTCCGGTGTTCATGGAAGCCACCGTGGGAGTACCACGGACCAGCACCACCACTCTGTCTGAGCGGCGCTATTACCAAAGAGGAACCTGTGGGTCCACCCAACCCTAATCTTCTTTCTGTGCGCGGCGCGGCCTAGATAACGAACTCTCGTCCACTTCCAGCTGCTGTTTTATGGAGGGCAGTAACATCCCCCGTCTCTTCTGCTCTGTATAACCAAGTTTCCTGCCTTCGCTTCGTTTCGGTCTGAAACGTGTCCAAAGAAGAAGCACTGTGGATATTAAAGCTCTTAAGGGAAGAACTAGCGCCGTAGAAACCAGTTGACCACTTACAAAACTGCTTGCTGCTCCGGTGTCCATGGAAGCCAACGTGGGAGTACCCAAGACCAGCACCACCACTTTGTCTGAGCGGCGCTATTACCAAAGCGGACCCTGTAGGTTCTCCCACCGTTATCATCTTGCTGTGCGTGGCGCGTCTTAGATATCGAACTCTCTTCCACTTCCAGCTGCTCCTTTATGGTAACAGCAACAACTCCATCTCTGCTGCTCAGCATGAGCAAGATTGCAGCCTTCGCTTCCCTCCTAGCCGAAAGGAGTCCAAGTAAGTGCTACAGTCGATTAAGTAGTTCTTTAGGAAGGAACTAGCGCAGTAGAAACCAGGCGTCCTCTTTTAAAGCTGCGTGGTGGTCCGGTGTCCACGGTTCCCATCATGGGACTACCCTAGTCAAGCACCACACATCTATCTGAGCGGCGCTATTACCAAAGAGAACCCTGTGGGTTCTTCCACCACAAACTATATCGATAGATATCGAACTTTCTTCCATTTCCAGCTGCTTTTTTATGGACGGCAGCAACAGTCCCCATCTGTGCTGCTCTGTAACACGTAGTTCGCAGCCATTGCCTCTCTACTGTACGAAAGGAGTCCAAGGAAGAGCCTCAGGTGATTGTGTATTTCTTCTGGGAATAATAAGCACCGTAGAATCCAGGTGTCCACTTACAAAACTGCGTGCAGCTCCGAAATCCACGGTAGCCACCAAAGAAGTTCCCCAGACCAGCACCGTTTGATTCCCCCTACCACCACTTTATCTGAAAGGCGCTATTACCAAAGAGGACCCTGTGGGTGCTTTCACACCTAACCATTTTTTTCTGCGCGGAGCGGCATAGATATGGAACTCTCTTTCAGTTGCAGCTTATCCTTTATGGAGGGCAGCAACATTCATCGTCTCTGATGCTCTGTAGCACGTAGTTCCCAGCCATTGCTTCTCTTTTGGCCGATAGGAGTCCAAGGAAGAAACTCAGTTTATTGTGTATATCTTCGCAGTAGAATTAGCACCGTAAAACCAGGCGTCCACTTACAAAACTGCGTACCGCTCCGGTGTCCACGGTAGCCACAATGGGAGTACTTCAGACCAGCACAGTTTTAAACCCTCTACCATTACTCAGTCTGAGCGGCACTATTAACAAAGAGGACCCTGTGGGTCCTACCACCCCTAACCACCTTACTGAACATGGCGCGGCTTGGATATAGTACTTTCTTCCACTTCCAGCTGCTCGTTTTTGGAGGGCAGCAACATCGCCCGTTTCAGCTACACCGTAACACCAAAATTCCAGCCTTCGCTTCCCTCCTGACCGAAGGGAGTTTAAGGAAGATCCACAGTTCATTGGGCAGTTCTTCAAGGAAGAACTATCGTCGTAGAAACCAGGCAACACTTTCAAAATTGCGTGCTGCTCCGGTGTCCACGGTAGCAGCCATGGGAGTACCCAAGACCAGCACCACCACTCTGTCTGAGCAACGCTACTACCAAAAACAGCCATGTGAGTCCTTCCGCCCCTCACCATCTTTCAGTGCGTGGCTCGGCTTAGAAATCGAACTCTCTTCCAGTTCCAGCTGGTCCTTTCTGGAGGGCAGCAACGTCCCCAATCCCTGCTTCTCCGTAACACCAAGTTTCCAGCCTTCGCTTCCTTTCTGACTGAAATGAGTCGAAGGAACCGCAACAGTTTATTGAATAGTTCTTCAGGGAGCAACTAGCGCCGTAGAAACCAGGCAACCACTTATAAAACTGCTTGCTACTCTGGTGTCCACGGTAGCCACCATGGGAGTACGCCAGACCAGCACCACCACTCTGTCTGAGCAGAGGCTGGAAATTTGGTGTTACGGTGTAGCTGAAACGGGTGATGTTGCTGCCCTCCAAAAACGAGCTGCTGGACGTGGAAGAGAGTTCGTTATCTAAGCCACGCCGCTCACAGAAAGATGGTTAGGGGAGGGAGGACCCAAAGAGTATTTTTTGGTAATAGCACCGCTCAGACAGAGTGGTGTTGCTGGTCCGAGGTACTCCCATGGTGGCAACCGTGGACTCCGGAGGAGCATGCAGTTTTGTAAGTGGAAGCCTGGTTTCTGCGGCGCTAATTCTCCCCCGAAGAACTACTCAATAAACTGTGATTCTTCCTTGGACTCCTAACGGCCAGGAGGGAAGCGAAGGCTGGAGACTTGTTGTAGCAGAACATCTGAGATGGAGGATGTCCCTGCCCTCCATAAAGGAGCAGTTGGAAGTGAAAGAGAGTTCGACATCTTAGCCGCGCCACGACCAGAAAGTTGGTGAGGGGTGGGCAAACCCACAGGGTCCTCTTTGGTAATAGCGCCGCTCAGACAGAGTGGTGGTGCTTGCCCGGGGTACTCCCACGGTGGCTACCGTGGACTCCGGAGCAGCATGCAGTTTTGTAAGTGGAAGCCTGGTTTCTGCGGCGCTAGTTCCTCTCTGAAGAACTACTCAATAAACTGTGATTCTTCCTTGGACTCCTAACGGCCAGGAGGGTGGCGAAGGCTGGATACTAAGTGCTACAGAGCAGCAGAGACGGGCGATGTTGCTGCCCACGATAAAGGAGCAGCTAGAAGTAGAAGGCAGTTTGATATCTAAGCCGCGTCACGCACAGAAAGATTATGATGGGCAGGTGGACCCACATGTCCTGTTTGGTAACAGCGCCGCTCAGACAGAGGGGTGATAGATGTATTGTAATGGTGCTTGTCCGAGGTACTCCCATGGTGGCTATCGTGGACACCGGAGCAGCATGCAGTTTTGTAAGTGGTCGCATGGTATCTACGGCGATAGTTCTTCCTTGAAGAACTACTCAATGAACTGTGGCTCTTCCTTGGACTCGTTTCGGCCATGATGGTAGCAAGGGGTGATACTTAGTGTTACAGAGCAGCAGACACGGGGGATGTTGCTGCCCACCATAAAGGAGCAGATGGCAATGGAAGAGAGTTCGATGTCTAAGCCTCACCACGCACAGAATGATCATGATGGGGGGAGGTCTCACAGGGTGATGTTTGGTAAAAGCAACGCTCAGTCAGAGAGGTGGTAGAGGGATTGCAACGGTGGTGGTCTGGGGTACTCCCATGGTGGCTGCCGTGGACAGCGGATCAGCACGCAAATTTGTAAGTGCACATGTGGTTTCTACGGCAATAGTTCCTCCCTGAAGAACTTCTTAATCGACTGTGGCACTCCTTTGGACTCCTTTCAGCCAGGAAGGAAGCAAAGGCTGGATACTTAGTGTTACAGAGCAGCAGACACGGGGGATGTTGCTGCCACCAGTAAAAAAGCAGCTGGAAGTGGAAGAGAGTTCGATATCTATGCCACGCCACGCACAGAAAGATTTTGTTGGATGGGTGGACCCACAGGGGCCTCTTTGGTAATAGCGCCGCTCAGACAGAAAGGTGGTAGAGGGATTGTAACGGTGGTGGTCTGGGGTACTCCCATGGTGGCTGCCGTGGACAGCGGATCAGCACGCAAATTTGTAAGTGCACACGTGGTTTCTACGGCAATAGTTCCTCCCTGAAGAACTACTTAATCGACTGTGGCACTCCTTTGGACTCCTTTCAGCCAGGAAGGAAGCAAAGGCTGGATACTTAGTGTTACAGAGCAGCAGACACGGGGGATGCTGCTTCCCACCGTAAAGGAGCAGCTGGAAGTGGAAGAGAAATCGATATCTATGCCACGCACGCACAGAAGGATTTTGTGGGATGGGAGGACCCACAGGGTCCTCTTTGGTAATAGCGCCGCTCAGACAGAAAGGTGGTAGAGGGATTGTAATAGTGGTGGTCTGGGGTACTCCCAATTTTTCTAGCGCGGACACCGGAGCAGCATGCAGTTTTATAAGTG
>JBAMBP010001088.1:0-13304 GCA_037044515.1 Phortica magna
CTGTCTTAGCGGTGCTTTTAACAAAGAGGACCCTGTAAGACCTCCTATTCCACACCATCTTTCTGTGCGTGGCGCGGCTTAGATATCGAACTCTTTTCCACTTCCAGCTGCTCCTTTATGGACGGCAGCAACATCACCCGTCTCTGCTGCTCTGTAACACCAAATTTCCAGCCTTCGCTTCCTTCCTGACACGAAAGGCGTCCAAGGAAGAGCCACAGTTGATTGAGTAGTTCTTCAGGGAGGAACTAGTGCCGTAGAAACAAGGCGTCCGCTTACAAGACTGCGTGCTGCTTCGGTGTACACGGTAGCCACCATGGGAGTACCCCGACCAGCACCGTTACAATACGTCTACCACCACTCTGTTTGAGCAGCGCTATAACCAATGAGGACCCAGTGAGTCCTCCCACCACACGCCAACTTTCTGTGCGTGGCGCGGGTTAGATATCGAACTCTTTTCCACTTCCAGCTGCTCCTTTATGGACGGCAGCAACATCCCCCGTCTCTGCTGCTCTGTAACACCAAATTTCCAGCCTTCGCTTCCCTCCTGAACGAAAGACGTCCAAGGAAGAGCCACAGTTGATTGAGTAGTTCTTCAGGGACAAACTAGCGCCGTAGAAACAAGGCGACCGCTTACAAGACTGCGTGCTGCTTCGGTGTACACGGTAGCCACCATGGGAGTACCCCGACCAGCACCGTTACAATACGTCTACCACCACTCTGTTTTCGCAGCGCTATAACCAAAGAGGACCCAGTGAGTCCTCCCACCACACGCCAACTTTCTGTGCGAGGCGCGGGTTAGATATCGAATTCTTTTCCACTTCCAGCTGCTCCTTTATGGACGGCAGCAACATCCCCCGTCTCTGCTGCTCTGTAACACCAAATTTCCAGCCTTCGCTTCCCTCCTGACCGCAAGGCGACCAAGAAAGAGCCACAGTTGATTGAGTAGTTCTTCAGGGACAAACTAGCGCCGTAGAAACAAGGCGTCCGCTTACAAGACAGCGTGCTGCTCCGGTGTACATGGTAGCCACCATGGGAGTACACCGACCAGCACCGTTACAATACGTCTATCACTACTCTGTTTCAGCAGCGCTATAATCAAAGAGGACCCAGTGAGTCGTGCCACCCCTCGCCAACTTTTTGTGCGCGGCGCGGCTTAGATATCGAACTCTCTTCCACTTCTACCTGCTCCTTTATAGTAGGAAGCAACATCCCCTGTCTCTACTGCTCTGTAACACCAAATTTACTGCCTTCGCTTCCCTGCTGAACGAAAGACGTCCAAGGAAAAGCCACAGTTGATTGAGTAGTTCTTCAGGGACAAACTAGCGCCGTAGAAACAAGGCGTCCGCTTACAAGACTGTGTGCTGCTTCGGTGTACACGGTAGCCACCATGGGAGTACCCCGACCAGCACTGTTACAATACGTCTACCACCTTTCTGGCTGAGCGGCGCTATTACCAAAGAATACCCAGTGAGTCGTACCACCCCTCACCAACTTTTTGTGCGTGGCGCGGCTTAGATATCGAACTCTCTTCCACTTCTACCTGCTCCACTATAGAAGGCAGCAACATCCCCCGTCTCTGCTGCTCTGTAAAGCCATGTTTCATGCCTTCCCTTCCCTGCTGAACAAAAGACGTCCAAGGAGGAACCACAGTTGATTGAGTTGTTCTTCAGGGAGCAACTAGTGCCGTAGAACCAGTCGACCACTTACAAAACTGCTTGCTGCTCTGGTGTCCACGGTAGCCACCATAGGAGTTCCCCAGACTAGCAACGTTACATTACGTCGAGCACCACTCTGTTTGAACAGCGCTATAACCAAAGAGGACCCTGTGAGTCGTCCCCCCACACACCAACTTTCAGTGCGCGGTGCGGCTTAGATATCGAATTCTCTTCCACTTCCAGCTGCTCCTTTATGGAGGGCAGCCACATGCCACGTCTCTGCTGCTCTGTAACACCAAATTTCCAGCCTTCGCTTCCTTCCTATCCGAAAGGAGCCCAAGATGGAGCCACAGTTGATTGAGTAGTTTTTCAGGGGCAAACTAGCGCCGTAGAAACAAGGCGTCCTCTTACAAAACTTCGTGTTGCTTTGGTTTACACGGTAGCCACCATTGGAGTACTTCAGACAAGCACCACCACTCTGTTTAAACGGCGCTAGAATTTTAGAGGACCCTGTGAGTCGTCCCCCCACACACCAACTTTCAGTGCGCGGCATGGCTTACACATCGAAATATCTTCTACTTCCAGCTGCTCCTTTATAGAGTGTAGCAACATCTCCTGTCTCTGCTGCTTTGTAACACCAAGTTTCTTACCTTCGCTTCCCTCCTGACCGAAAGGTGTCCAAAGAAGAGCCACAGTTGATTGAGTAGTTCTTCAGGGAGGAACTAGTGCCGTAGAAACAAGGCGTCCACTTACAAAACTGCTTGCTGCTCCGGAGTCCACGGTAGCCACCATAGGAGTCCCCAAGACGAGAACCGTTACAAAACATCTACCACCTTTGTGGCTGAGCGGCGCTTTTACCGAAGAGGATCCTGAGAGTCCTCCGACTCCTCACGATCTTTCTGTGCGCGGCGCGGCTTCGATATCGAACTGTTTCCCACTTCCAGCTAATCCTTTATGAACGGCAGCAACATTCCCCGTCTCTGCTACTCTGCTTGTTTCTCCGATGTACACGGTAGCCACCATAGGAGTACCCCAGACCAGCACCGTTACAATACATTTACCACCTTTCTGGCTGAGCGGCGCAATTACCAAAAAGGACCCAGGGCGATTTCCCACCACTCGCCAAGTTTCTGTGCGCGGCGCGGCTTACATATCGTATTCTCCTCCACTTCCAGCTGCTCCTTTATAGAGGGCAGCAACATAACCCGTCTCGGTTGCTCTGTAACACCATCTTTCCAGCCTTCGTTTCCCTCCTGACCGCAAAGAGTCCAAGGAACAGCCGAAGTTTATTAAGTATTTCTTCAGCGAGAAACAAGCGCCGTAGAAACCAAGCGACCACTTGCAAAACTGCGTGCTGCTCTGGTGTCCACGGTGCCACCATAGGAGTACCCCTGACCATCACCACTACAATCCCTCTACAACCACTCTGTCTAAGCGGCTTTATTACCAAAGAGGTCCCTTTAGGTACTCCCACCCCTTACCAAATTTCAGTGCGCGGCATGGCTTAGATATAGAATTCTCTTCTACTTCCAGCTCCTCCTTTAGAGAGGGTAGCAACATCTCCTGTCTCTGCTGTTTTGTAACACCAAGTTTCCAGCCTTCGCTTCCCTCCTGACCGAAAGGTGTCCAAGGAAAAGCCACAGTTGATTGAGTAGTTCTTCAGGGACAAACTAGCGCCGTAGAAACAAGGCGTCCACTTACAAAACTGCGTGCTGCTCCGGTGTCCACGGTAGCCACCATGCGAGTACCCCAGACCAGCACCACCACTCTGTCTGTGCGGCGCTATTACCAAAGAGGAGCTGTGAGTCCTCCCACCACAAACCATATTTCGGTGCTCTACGTGGCTTGGATATCGAACTCTCTTCCACTTCCAGCTGATCCTTTATAGAAGGCAGTATCATCCCTCGTCTCTGCTGCTTTGAAACACCAAGCTTCCCTCCTGTATTAAAGGCTTCCAAGAAAGGGCTACAGTTGATAGCAGTTATTCAGGGAGGAATTAGCGCCGTAGAAACCAGGCGTCCACTTACAAAAATGCTTGTTGCTACGGTGACCACGACAGTCTCCATGGGAGTACCCCTGACCAGTATTGTAACAATCCCTCTACAACCACTCTATATGAGAGGCGCGATTACCAAAGAGGAGCTGTGAGTCCTGCCATCCCAAACCATATTTCGATGCGCATCACGGCTTAGATACCGAACTCTCTGCCACTTCCAGCTACTCCTCTATGTAGGGCTGCAACATTCCCCGTATCTGCTTCTCTGTTAAGACAAGTTTCCAGCCATCACTTCCCTCCTGGCCGAAAGGCGTCCAAAGAAGAGCCACTGTTGCTTCAGTAGTTCCTCAGGGAGGAACTAGCGCCGTTGAAACCAGGCGACCACTTACAAAACTGCTTGCTGCTCCAGTGTCAACTGAAGCCACCCAGACCAGCACCTTCAATCTGTCTGTGTTGCGCTATTACAAAAGAGGACCCTGTGAGTCCTCCAAGGCCTCACCATCATTCTTTGCTTGGCGCAGTTTAGATATCGAACTCTCTTCCTCTTCCAGCTGCTCCTTTATGGAGGGCAACAACATCACCCGTATCTGCTGCTCTGTAAAGCCAAATTTCCAGCCTATGCTTCCTTTTTGGCCGAAAGCGTCAAAGGAACAGCCACAGTTGATTGAGTAGTTCTTCAGGGATAAACTAGCTGTTCAGAAACCAGGCGACCACTTACAAAACCGCATGCTGCTCCGGTGTCCACGGTAGCCACCATGGGAGTACCCCCGACCAGCACCGTTACAATCCCTATGTCCCAACTCTGTTTTAGCGGCACTATTACCAAAAAAGACTCTGTTGGTCCTCATTCCCCTCACAATCGTTTTGTGCGTAGCAAGGCTTAAATATCGAATTCTCTTCCACCTCCAGCTGCTCCTTTGTGGTGGGCAGCGACATCACCCGTATCTGCTGCTCTGTAAAGCCAAAATTCCAGCCTATGCTTCCTTCTTGGCCGAAAGGCGTCAAAGGAACAGCCACAGTTGATTGAGTAGTTCTTCAGGGATAAACTAGCTGTTCAGAAACCACGCGACCACTTAGAAAACTGCTTGCTGCTACTGTGTCCACGGCAGTCTCCATGGGAGTACTCCTGACCAGCACCAATACAATCCCTTTACAACCACTCTATTTTAGCGGCGCTATTATCAAAGAGGAACCTGTGGGTTCTTCCACCTATCACCATCTTTCTATGCGAGGCGCGGCTTAGATATCGAACTCTATCTTACTATCAGCTGCTTCTTTATGGACGGAAGCAACATCCCCCGTCTCAACTGCTCTGTAACACCAAATTTCCAGCCCTGCGCCCCTCCTGACCATAAGGCGTCCAAGGAAGAACCACAGTTGATTGAGTAGCTCTTCAGGGACAAACTAGCGCCGTAGAAACAAGGCGTCCGCTTACAAGACTGCGTGCTGCTTTGGTGTACATGGCAGCCACCATGGGAGTACCCCGACCAGCACCGTTACAATACGTGTACCACCACTCTGCTTGAGCAGCGCTATAACCAAAGAGGACCCTGTAAGACCTCCTATTCCACACCATCTTTCTGTGCGTGGCGCGGATTAGATATCGAACTCTTTTTTACTTCCAGCTGCTCCTTTATGGACGGCAGCAACATCCCCCGTCTTTGCTGCTCTGTAACTCCAAATTTCCAGCCTTTGCTTCCTTCCTGGCCGAAAGGAGTCCAAGAAAGAGCCACAGTTGATTGAGTAGTTCTTCAGGGAGGAACTTGTGCCGTAGAAACTAAGCGACCACTTACAAAACTGCGTGCTGCTTCGGGGTCTACGGTAGCTACCATGGGAGTACCCCCGACCAGCACCGTTACAATCCCTATGTCTCCACTCTGTTTTAGCGGCGCTATTACCAAAGAAGACTCTGTTAGTCCTCATTGCCCTCACAATCGTTTTGTGCGTAGCAAGGCTTGAATATCGAACTCTCTTCCACTTCCAACTGCTCCTTTACCGAAGGTAGCAACATTCAACGTCTCTGCTGCTCTGTAACACCATAATTCCAGCCTTCACTTGCCTCCTCGCCCAAAGGCGTTCAAGTAAAAGCCACAGTTTATTTAGTAGTTCTTCAGGGCGGAACTAGCGCCGTAGAAACCAGGCGTCCACTTATAAAACTGCGTGCTGCTCCGGTGTCTACGGTACCAACCATGGCAGGACCCCAGACCAGCACCGTTTCAAACCCTCAACCACAACACTGTATGAACGGCGCTATTACAAAAGAGGATGCTGTTAGTCCTCCCAACCCTCACCATCTTTTTGTGAGTGGCATGGCTTAGATATTGAACTCGTTTCCATTTTCAGCATTTCCGTTATGGAGGCTAGCATCATCCTTCGTCTCTGCTGCTCTGTAACTTAAAGTTTCCAGCCTTCGTTTTCTTCCTGACCGAAGGAGTCCAAGAAAGAGCACCTGTTGATTGGGAAGTTCTTCAGGGAGGAACAAGCGGCGAAGAAACCAGGCTCCTACTTTCAAAACTGCTTGCTGCTCCAGTGTCCACGGTAGCCTCGATGGGAATACCCCTGACCCGCACTGTTACAATTCCTCAACCACCACACTGTATAAACGGCGCTTCTACTAAAGTGGACACTGTGGGTCTTCCCACTCCTCGCCATACTTCTGAGCGTGGCGCGGATTAGATATCGAACTCTCTTCCACTTCCAGCTGCTCATTTATGGTGAGCAGCAACATTCTTCGTCGCTGCTGCTCAGTAACGCCAAGTTTCCAGCCTTTGCTTCCCTTCTGGAAAAAAGGAGTCCAACGAAGCGCCACATTAGATTGAGTAGTTCTTCAGGGAGTAACTAGCGCCGTAGAAACCAAGCACCCACTTACAAGACTGCGTGCTAATCCGGTGTCCACGATAGTTTCCATGGGAGCACCCAAGACGATCACCGTTTTAATCCCACTACTACCACTTTGTCTGAGCGGTATTATTACCAAAAACTGCTTGCTGCTACGGTGTCAACAGTAGCCACCATGGGAGTTCCCCAGAAAAGCAACACCACTCTCTCTGAGCAGCGCAATTACTAAAGAGGACGCTGTGACTCTTCCCACCCCTCACCATCTTTCTGTGAGTGGCGCGGCTTAGATATCGAAATCTCTTCAACTTCTAGCTGCTTCTATATGGAGGCTAGTAACATCCCCCGTTTCTGCTGCTCTGTAACACCAAGTTTCCAGCCTTCGCTTCCCTCCTGCCCGAAAGGTGTCCAAGGAACAGCCGCAGTTGGTTAAGTAGTTCTTCAGGGAGGAACAAGCGCCGTAGAAACCAGGCGTCCTTTTACAAAACTGCTTGCTGCTCCGGCGTCCACTAAAGCCACCATGGCAGTACTCCAGACAAGCACCACCACTCTGTCTGAGCGGCGCTTTTACCAAAAAGCACCCTGTGGGTCATCCCACCCCTAACCATCTTTCTGGCCCGCCGCGGCTTATATATTGAACTCTCTTTCACTTCCAGCTGCTCATGTATGGAGGGCAGACACATCCCCCGTCTCAGCTGCTTTATAACACCAAGTTTTAAGACTTCAATTACCTCCTGGCAGAAAGGAATTTAAGGAACAGCCACTGTTGGTTGAGTAGTTCTTCAGGGAGGAACTTGTGCAGTAGAAACTAGGCGTCCACTTAGAAAACTGCTTGCTGTTCTGGTGTACACGGTGGCCTTCATGGGAGTACAGCCGACCAGCACCGTTACAATACATCTGCAACAACTGTGGCTGAGGGGCGCTATTAACAAAGAACACCATGTGGGTCATCCCACCCCTAACCATCTTTCTGTGCCAGGCGCGGCTTAGATACCAACACCTCTTCCACTTCAAGCTGCTCTTTTATGGAGAGCAGCAACATCCCCCGTCTCTGCTGCTCTGTAACACCAAGCTTCCAGCCTTCACTTCCCTCCTGACCGAAAGGCTTCCAAGGAAGAACCAATGATTATTGTGTAGTTCTTCAGGGAGGAACTAGCGGTTCAGAAACCAGGCGAATATTTACCAAGCTGCTTGCTGCTTCGGTGTCCACGGTGGCCACCATGGGAGTACCCCTGAGCAGCACCGTTACAATCCCTATGTGGCCCCTCTGTTTGGGCGGCGCTACAAGCAAAGAGGACCCTGTGAGTCGTTCCACCACACGCCAACTTTATGTGCTTGACGCGGCTAAGATATCGAACTCTCTTCCACTACCAGCTTCTCCTTTATTGAGGGCAGTAACATCGCCCGACTCTGCTGCTCTGTGACGACAAGTTTCCAGCCTTCGCTTTCCTGCTGGGCGAAAGGAGTCCAAGGAACAGCCACAGTTAATTGAGTAGTTCTTCAGGGACAAACTAGCGCCGTAGAAACAAGGCGTCCACTTACAAAACTGCGTGCTGCTTCGGTGTACACGGTAGCCTCCATAGGAGTACTCCAGACAAGCACCAACACTCTGTTTGAACGGCGCTATAACCAAAGATGACCCTATGAGTCGTTCCACCCCATGCCAACCTTCTGTGCACGGCGCGGCTTAGATATCGAATTCTCTTCCACTTCTAGCTTCTCCTTTATGGCGGGCAGCAACATTTCCGTCTCTGCTGCTCTGTAACGCTAAGTTTTCAGCTTTCGCTTCCCTCCTGGTCGAAAGGTGTCCAAGGAAGAGCCAAAGTCGATTAGGTAGTTCTTCAGGAAGAAACTAGCGCCGTAAAAACCAAAGGACCTCTTATAAAACTGCTTGCTGCTCCGGTGTCGACGATAGCTACCATGGGAGTACCCCAGACAAGCACCACTATTCTGTCTGGTTCCAGCCCTAACCATCTTTCAAATCGCGGCGTGGCATAGATATCGAACTCTCTTCCACGTCCAACCGCTCCGTTATAGGGGGCAGCAACATCTACCGTCTCTGTTGTTCTGTAACACCAAGTTTCTAGCCTTCACTTCCCTCCTGACCGAAAGGAGTCCAAGAAAGAGCCACTGTTGATTGAGTAGTTCTTCAGGGAGGAACTAGCGCCGTAGAAACCAGGAAAGCACTTACAAAACTGCTTGCTGCTCCGGTGTCAACCGTAGCCTCGATTGGAGTACCCCAGACCAGCACCACTATTCTGTCTGGTCCTCCCGCCCCTAACCATCTTTCAGTGCGCGGCGCGGCTTAGATATCGAACTCTCATTCACCCCCTCGTCTTTGCTGGTCTTTAACACCAAATTTCCAGCCTTCGCTTCCCTTCTGACGAAAATTTGTTCAACGCAAAGCCACAGTTGAATGAGGTGTTCTTCAGGGAGAAACAAGCCCCGTAAAAACCAAGCGACCACTTACAAAACTGCGTGCTGCTCAAGTGTACACGCTAGCCACCATAGGAGTACCCCTGACCAACACCGTTACAATACGCCTACCACTGCTCTTTCTGAGCGGCGCTATTAACAAAGAGGACCCTGTGGGTCTTCCAAACCCTCACCTTCTTTCTGTGCACGGAACGGCTTAAATATCGAACTCTCTTCCACTTCCAGATTCTACTTTATGGAGGGCAGCAACATCCCCCGTCTTTGCTGCTCTGTAATACCATGTTTCCAGCCTTCGCTTTCCTCCTGGCCGAAACGCTTCTCAGGAAGAGCCACGGCTTAGATATCGAACTCTCTTCTACTATCAGCTGCTCCTTTATTGAGGGTCAGCAACATCACCCGTCTATGCTGCTCTGTAACACAAAGTCTCCAGCTTTCGCTTCCCTTCTGACCGACAGGAGTGCAAGGACGAGCCACAGTTGATTGAATAAATATTCAGGGAGGAACTGGTGCCGTTGAAACCAGGCAACCACACACAAAACTGCTTGCTGCTCCGGTGTCCACGGAAGCCACCATTGGAGAACCCCAGACCAGCACGACTATTCTGTCTGGTCCTCCCACCCCTCACCTTCTTTCTGTGAGTAGCACGGCTTAGATATCGAACTCTCTTCTACTATCAGCTGCTCCTTTATTGAGGGCAGCAACATCACCCGTCTCTGGTGCTCTGTAACACAAAGTCTCCAGCTTTCGCTTCCCTTCTGACCGACAGGAGTGCAAGGATGAGCCACAGTTGATTGAATAGTTATTCAGGGAAGAACTGGTGCCGTTGAAACCTGGCAACCACTACAAAGCTGCCTGCTGCTCCGGTGTTCACGGTAGCCATCATGAGAGTACCCCAGACCAGAACCGTTATAATGCGTCTACCACCACTCTGTTTGAGCAGCGCTATAACAAAAGAGGACCCAGTGAGTCGTCACAACCCCTCGCCAACTTTCTGTGCGCGGCGCGGCTTAGAAATCGAACTCTCTTCCACGTCCAACTGCTCTGTTATGGAGGGCAGCAGCATGACCCTGCTGCTTTTTTACACCAAGTTTCTTGCCTGCGCTTCCCTCCTGCCGAAAGGTGTCCAAGTAACAGCCACAGTTGATTGAGTGTTTTTTCAGGGAGATACAACCGTCGTAGAGACAGGCACCCACTAACAAAACTGCGTGCTGCTCCGGTGTACACAGAAGCCTCCAAGAGAGTACCTCCATCCAGCACTGTTACAATACGTCTACCACCACTCTGTTTGAACGGCGCTTTAACCAAAGACGACCTCGTGAGTCGGCCCACCTCTCGCCAACTTTCTGTGCACTCTCTTCCACTTCCAGCTGCTCCTTTATAGAAGGCAGCACCATCCCCAGTCTCTTCTGCTCTGTAACGCCAAGTTTCCAGCCTTCGCTTCCCTTACGACCGAAAGGAGTCCAAGAAAGAGCCACAGTTGATTGAAAAGTTGTTCAGGGAGGAACTACTGCTGTAGAACCCAGCCGTCCATTTACAAAACTGCTTGCTGCTTCGGTGTCCACGGTGGCCACCATGGGAGTATTCGAGACAAGCACAACCACTCTGTCTGAGCGGCGCTATTATCAAAGAGGACCCTGTGAGTCATTTTACCCCACGCAAACTTTCTGTGCCTGGCGCGCTTTAGATATCGAACTCTCTTCCACTTCCAGCTGCTCTTTTATGGAAGGCAGCACCATCCCCCGTCTCTGCTTCTCTGTAACTCCAAGTTTCAAGCCTGCACTTCCCTCACGACCGAAAGGAGTCCAAGGAACAGCCTCAGTTAATTGAGTAGTTCTTCAGGGAGAAACAAGCGCCGTAGAAACCAGGCTACCACTTACAAAACTATGTGCTGCTCCGGTGTCCACGGTAGCCACCATGATAGTACCACCATCCAGCACCGTTTCAATTCGTCTACCACCACTCCGTTTTAGCGGCGCTATTACCAAAGGAGACCCTGTGGGTCCTTCCACCCCTCACAATCTTTTTGGGCGCGCCGCGGCTTAGATATCGAACTCTCTTCCACTTCCATCTGCTCCTTTATGGAGGGCAGCAACATCTTCCGTGTCTGCTGCTCTGTAACACCAAGTTTCCAGCTTTCGGTTCCCTCCAGTCCGAAAGGCTTCCAAGGAACAGCAACATTTGATTGAGCAGTTCTTCAGGGATGAACTATCACCGTAGAAACCAGCCGTCCACTTACAAAACTGCGTGCTGCTCCGGTGCACATAGTAGCCTCCATGGGAGTACCTCCGTCCAGCACTGTTACAATACGTCTACCCCAACTCTGTCTGAGCGGCGCCATAACCAAAGAAGACCCTGTGAGTCAACCCACCCCTCGGCAACTTTCTGCGCGCGGCGCGGCTTAGATATCGAACTCTCTTCCACTTCCAGCTGCTCCTTTATGGAGGGTAGCAACATCCTCCGTGTCTGCTGCACTCTTACTAAGTTTCCAGCTTTCGCTTCCCTCCTGGCCGAAAGGTGTCCAAGCAACAGCCACAGTTAATTTAGTGTTTTTTCAGGCAGAAACAAGCGCCGTAGAGCCAGGCACCCACTTACAAAACTTCGTGCTGCTCCGGTGTCCACGGTAATCTCCATGGGAATACCCCTGACCATAACCGTTACAATCCCTCTAAAACCACTATATTTGAGCGGCCCTATTACAAAAGAGGACCTTGTCGGTTCTCCCACACCTACCAAACTTTCAGTGCGTGGCGCGGCTTATATATCGAACTCTATTCCACGTCCAACTGCTTCGTTATGGTGGGCAGCAGCGTCCCTCTTCTCTGCTGCTCTGTAACACCAAGTTTCCAGCCTTTGCTTCCCTTCTGGCCGAAAGGGGTCCAAGGAAGAGCCACAGTTGATTGAATAGTTCTTCAGGGAGGAACTAGCGCCGAAGAAACCAGGCGTCCACTTACAAAGCTGCTTGCTGCTCCGGTATCTACGGTAGTCTCCATGGGAGAACCCAGACCAGCACCGTTTAAATCCCTCTTCCACCACTCTGTCTGAGGGGCGCTTTTACAAAAGGGGACCCTGTGGGTTCATCTGCTGCCCTCGCCATCATTCTTTGCGTAGCACGGCTTAGATATCGAACTCTCTTGCACAACCAGCTGCTCCGTTTACGGAAGGCATCGAACATCATCCGTCTCCGCTGCTCTGTAACATCAAGTTTCCAGCCTTCGCTTCTTTCCTGACCGAAAGGAGTTCAAAGAAGAGCCACAGTTTATTAGGTAGTTCTTCAGGGAGGAAGTAGTGCCGTAGAGACCTGCCGTCCACTTACAAAGCTGCATGCTGCTCCGGTGTCCTCAGTTGCCACCATAGGAGAACACCAAGAAAGCACCACCACTCCGTCTAAGTGGCGCTATTACCAAAGAGGACCCTGTGGGTCCTTCCAACCCTCACAATCTTTCTGAGCGTGCCGCGGCTTAGATATCGAACTCTCTTTCACAACCAGCTGCTACTATGTCGAGGGAAGCAACATCCACCGTCTCTGCTGCTCTGTAACGCCAAGTTTCCAGCTTTCGCTTCCCTGCTGGCCGAAAGGAGTCCAAGGATGAGCCACAGTTGATTGAGTAGCTCTTCAGGAAGGAAGTAGTGCCGTAGAATCCTGGCGATCACTTACAAAGCTGTATGCTGCTCCGGTGTCCTCAGTTGCCACCATAGGAGAACACCAAGCAAGCACCACCACTCTGTCTGAGCGGCGCTATTACCAAAGAGGACTCTGTGAGTCCTCCCACCCCTATTTATCTTTAAATGCGCGGCGTGGCTTAGATATCGAACTCTCTTCCTCGTCCAACTGCTCCGTTATGGTGGGCGACAGCATCCATCGTCTCTGCGGCTCTAACACAACAAGTTTCCAGCCTACACTTCCTTCCTGGCCGAAAGGAGTCCTAGGAATAACCACAGTTTATTGAGTAGTTGTTTAGGGAAGAAGTAGCGCCGTAGAAACCAGGCGTCCATTTACAAAGCTGCATGCTGCTCCTGTGTCCACTGTTGGCACCATAGGAGTACACCAAGCAAGCACCACCATTCTGTCTGAGTGGCGCTATTACCAAAGAGGACCCTGTGGGTCATTGCAGCCCTCACAATCTTTCTATGCACGGCACGGCTTGGATATCGAACTCTCTTTCACTACCAGCTGCTCCGTTATGGAGGGCAGCAACATCCCCCATCTCTGCTGCTCTGTAACATCATGTTTTCAGCTTTCGGTTCCCTTCTGGCTTAAAGGAGTCAAAGAAAGAGCCAAAGTTGATTGAGTAGTTCTTCAGGGCGGAACTAGCGCCGTAGAAACCAGGCGACCACTTAAAAACTGCTTGCTGCTCCGGTGTCCACGGTAGCCACCATAGGAG
>JBAMBP010001090.1:0-72032 GCA_037044515.1 Phortica magna
GACTTACCGTTCCGAACGGTTTAACTCACTTTCTTTTAATTATATCAATTTTAACTAACTTGGGTTACTCCCAAGTAGAGGTGGGCGCGGAACTGTATTTTGAGGACCGATTATAGTACCGATAAGCAATTAAAATGCCATAAATGGCGGTTCTAATTCGATAATAAAGAAAAATAGCGCGAACAAATCAAAATTGTTTTCGGGCTTTTACGGGCCGGGCTTTTTTGCTAAGGCCCGGGCCCGCACGAAGCCCGCAAGAATCTTAATTTTAAGGCCCGGACCCGCTCCGGGCCTGTGTAAGCCCGCGTGCCACGAAAAAAAGCCGGCCCGCGCCCACCACTACTCTCAAGTACATGGCCGATGGTTTTATATTCGGCGGCGGCGTAGAGGCCTAAAGGTACACACGATGCAAAAAAAAATGCAAGTTGAAAATAATTTGCAGCAAAAGTTTACACAAATGTTTACACCTATGCAAATATTGCAAGAAAATTTCTTGCTTCAATCAATTTTTGTTTTGCACGCAAACTTTTGCATGGCTATTTCGTGCAATATATTGCGTTAATGTCTACACGTGTTATAATTTTTTGTTTGCAGTGCTTGCAAGTGACACTCGTTTGCAAGTTCTGTTGTTTTGTGAAAGTCAAGGAATAACAACGTGTTTATATTATGTCGGCACAAATATCGAGAGTTGCTGCTATAGCTATATTAGCAACTTTAATTAAACGTTAAAAAATTTAGAAGATTAGAGTCTGCAAAAAAAAGAAAGTGTTGGGTGAAAAAGTGGATTTCCAAAAGAGATGAAAAAGGAGTGCATCAGAACATTTTAAAAGAGCTACAAAATGGCGATGAAATAAACTATTACAATTTTTTTCGCATGTCAGTCAGTGATTTACATTTTTTATTAGAAAAAGTAAAAAACTACATAACTAAACAATACACTGTAATAATAACACTTAACTATTTCTAAACTGTGACTCAATCACAGTTTAAGACCACCGTGATTTGAAAAGAGCAATCACAGTTCTCACCGTGATTGTGAAATCACAGTCACAGTTTAGCTCATGACTATCCAAACCGATCTTTACTAAAAAAATCATTTTGTTTACTAATACTAGAGGGGGATTATAATCGATACTAACATCGATCTCATAGTGGTTTGATCAACATCGTTAACATCGATGTTTTTCAAGGAGAGAGTATTTTATTTCCATAAAATAAATAAATAACACCTACGATTTTTAGTTAGTGGTATTGGCTGAAGCCGTGGACGCGAAAGAATTATGGACAAATACCTGAAAAGTAAGTAATTATGCCTAAGCTTTTGTTCAAGTATCATTGTGGTCGGCAATCGTGACTCCACAAAAACATTGATGTTTTTTTTTTGAGTGTCCGAAAAAAACTGTCGCTTACTGACACGAAAAAAACGATCGCGAAAGACACTTAAACTTCGTTTTTTCTGAGCAGCGCTCTTTGCTCAACCAAAAACACTTCATGGTCGGCCTCTATGTGCTCTTGTTCACGCGAGACACTTTAGAATCTAAAGCAATGAAAGAGGGGAATAGACCCCGTTAAGTGTGTACATACATATATACATTCTTGATGAGGACGACAAGACGAGTTGATTTAGTTATGTCCGCCCTCCTCATTTATGGTTCTCGCAAACTTTCCTAACGCGAAATGTCATACTTTGTAGACAATGTACACCGCGGGATGGAGGATGAAAAAATTATGTTCGATCTTGATTCCTATGGTTTCAAGAGTTGAAATGGTTGCCTAGGCTGTTTGATTTAACTTTGTGATTTTCTTTTATACACAGAAGCATTCAATCGGCATTCTGACCGGCAGCCCATTCCTGGTTGTTTTGTAAAACACTTCTCGATCAGATTTTTAGTTGTTGACGTTGGCACACCAACATTGCATCAGGAAATTATGAATCCAAGCTGTGAATTTTTACTAGGATCCCAAAATTTTTACTATGTAGGTATGTTTGTATTAACATATTGCGCACTTGGAAATTTTACTGTAAATGTTATTTTCTTAATCTGAAGTACTTCCCTTTGTGCATTACAAATATAAAGATTAAATTTAAAAATTTACACCGACTGCAAAAATTATTCCCAAAGTAAAATTTTTTTTTTAACAAAATTATTGTAATACTAAACTTCGTATCAAAAACGGGAAGCATACTTGTAAATAAAAGTATGTATATACATATGTAATTACGCCGACGCTTGTCGCGCCTACAACGAAATTACGTGAGGACATGTCTCGTCTGGAGAACGATCGTTTTTTTTAACGGACACTTGCTGATGTATGTATGTGTACATTTATAAATGAAGTGTAGTATTATAAGCTGTGAACCCAAAGACCCAGTCCTTTCGTTTTCAGTCTTGAAAAAACAGTTCACAAAGTAACACGCGCTTGTAACAGTAAGAAAAGTAAGTTAAAAAGACTGAATAAGAATTTTTAATGATTTTTTTTTGTTAGATGAGTACCTTTAACTTTTATTTAAATTGTAGGGGAATCGATGTGTGGATATCGGCACAGAGAGGAATCGGGTTGCGGTGTAATAATATTGGACGAGGCCGTAGCAACAACAACAGTATGCAGGGCCGTGGCAGCAGATACAACCGCGGTATCCAGAGTAGTGGCTACATCACTACTGGGTTATGCAGTACCCAAACTCGTGGTAGCAGCAACCGTGGTATAAGGGGTCGTGGAGGTAGTAACCGCGATTACCAAGGCCGTGGAGGTTGGAACTTGCAGACATCTATGACGGAAGTGCATGCAGAATTGCAACCACCGCAGGCAGAGTTTCAAACGTCCCAAACAGAAGTCCAAATATCGCAGACAAGCTTACGTATTATCGTATTACATTTGTAAACCTGCCTGTATTATCGTAGCGTATTACAGGCAGGTTTACAAATGTCACATGCAGGCCTACAGTTGTCACAGACAGGCCTTGAGGAGTCACAAACACCCAGGCAGACATTGCAAGCAATTAATGCTGGGATGGCTTCCCCAATGGTAGAGTTGTCTACATGTGATGACAAAGTTGAACCGATGATACCTCCAAAGCGCCGAAGACCCCGGAGTCGAAGCAATCGTTCTGGAAGCAACGCACAAAACGGCGAAAGATTCATTATGCGTTCAATGGCCGAAAGTGATGAAATCCTTAACGTATGCGAAGAGATCCAATGGGACTAACCCAGGGAAAATATATTTCTCGCTATTCTATTTTTTATTTTTACATATTCAGAGCACTGAAGCTTGGTAATTTTTTTTTCTTTTCATTTTTATTTAATTAATTATTTTTACAAAAATTGAATAAAATTTTGTTAAAAACTTTATAGTTCGTGTTTTTTGGGTTAATCAGTATCTTAATTGAAAAATATGAATAACGGCGTCATACAAAAACGTCGACACTGGCGCCAAGAGTCTTGAGAAAATGTAACAAAAAATAAAAGTAAAAACAAAAATATTCAATAATGCACTTTAAATAAAAATGACGCAATTCATTTATTAAAAAGGAGTTTTACGTAGCCTTTTTACGTAATATTATTTAAAATCTTCTATAGTTATTTTGTTGGCCTTGGTCTCTTTGACGCCTGAAATCTTGATTTCTTGGGCCATTAAATCTGTTGCCATTAAAATTGTTATATCGTCCTGTATTGTAATTGTTGTGATGAAAGCCTCTTCCATAACGCAAATTTCCTTGTTGTGAGTTACCTGTAATCATAAATGGCATCGATAATGAAAAAGAAATGAAAACAAACATAAATATGAAACAAAACTTTCGAAACTTCAATATTCTAATCACTGATTGTTTCGAAGGTACTAAAATTAAATTGCTTAAACATGTTAGTCTCCTTCTGGACAACACATATATATAAGTATATTTATTATATATTATTTTTTTCATCTTTACGAAACAAGTCGATACTCATCATTGAAGATACTTTATTTTAACAATCACTGATTAAATAAATATATAAAGTGCGAAGAATTAAGTCCATACAACATTTAAATGGTCGTTTAATTATGTGTAGAACTATTTTTATCTTACCCTGCGAATACTGATTGCTGTAATTGTTTCCAGTATTTCTATAAGAATTAGATTGCATTCTAATATTTGATGATAGCATTCGATGTCCACCAACTCCCAAGTAAGCTTTAGGCATATGTTGGTTAAAACCTATACAATAAATATAATTATGTTATAAGACAAATTCTTCAATGCAACCGAAAATCAAAAGTAAATTTAATAATGAAAGTTGGTAAAAAGTGTTCCATTCAAAGAAAACGTTCATTAAACTCACCAATTACAGGGTAATTATTCCTTCCATCAATAGGCAACACACTAGGCGGGTCAACTGCATCCGAATGCCGAGTTGCTGGAAATATAAAGTCTTCATCATATTTTGGGTCTCTAAATCCCACAGTAATGACTTGATTTTTAAAGATGTCGGGTAGATCGGGAATTGAAGATTTCAAAGTTCTGAAAATATTGTTACAAATTAGTACAATTGTCTAAAGCAAGGCAACAGTTAAAAACTATTGACCTTAAAACTGGCTTCTGGACTGAACTATGCAGTTATATGAACAGATTATCCATAATGCCCAGTTGACTATTGTTTTAAAGCATACTTATGTTCTGAAACAGTAGTTTTGATATCAACAAATTTTAACATTATATTTGGTTTTCTTGTAAAATATAAACTGAATATATTTTTTTTTTCAATAATTTTCTAAATTATGTTTTATGTTTATAAACAACTTATATGAAAACATACCCCTGAAGACATATGTTCTCTTCTGATTTTAAAATTGTTCCTTGTACACCATCAATCAATATTGGTACTTCGTCATTATCAACATGATCCTTTGAATTGTAAATACAATTCAAGGTTTTGAACTGTGGATGTGCAGTTCCTATATACAAGCGTCCGTCACCTTGTTTGTTTCGTCGAACTGAAATATATTAAATATTAATTTTTTTAAATCGATATTAAATTGCACTGGCCCATAGTTATTTTGATAAAGTAAATTGCCAAAAAAAATTTGAATTTGTAAACGATTTTATAAATAATGAATACATTTAATATTTGAAGCAAAATATATATTTTGCTAAACAAAGATTTTAAATAAGTTTAAATGTAAAAACTACTATTATCAATCAAAGCTACAAATTTTAAGAAGTAAATGCATACATATATAATGATAACTCCCCTCATCAACCACAGACACACTGATTTTGGCTTCAGGTTTTCCAAATATTTACTATGCATACAATGTACTGGAACTGGAATTGTTTCTACTTTTATGAAGAAACTTGTGTACCGCTCTTAAAAATTTTTCCTTACAACTATAAATGCATTTATTTACATATTGATATGTACCTTTAAAATGAATTTATTTTATTTTATTAACAATAAATAAAACACAAAAACCAAAATAAACTAAAAAAACCGCTGCGCAAAACTTAAGCAACTTTTCGATATCAAAGACAATTCTTGTGTAGTGATTTCAGGTTAATTTTAATATGTAGCTCAATAAATAAGGTAGAAACTTTAATTGAAATATAACTTACCTATGTAAACTAAGTGTAAAATATAAAGCAACAAGGAGCATAGCAAAAACAAATTTTGGTGGAAGATATTGTAAAACAACTGATCGGGAGGAGGATAGGAAAATAACGAAATTAATCTAAACGAATCCCTTAATTTCCTCTCGGGAAGTGTTGTCGACTTTGAAGTTGAATTTAGGCTCCAGTAAAATTCGCAGGAGCGCTATTAAAGCTGGTCTAAAAAGTTATTGGGTCTTGAAGAAACCTGTGCTTACAAAGGAGCATACACAGAAAAGGTTTGTTTATAATATTGTTTTTTTTTTTAAATTCAAACAATAGGTTCTTAAAATCAATTTTAAGTTTGAGTTTTGCCAAAAAATATATTAATTGGTCAGTTGAAAAAGACTTTATTTCAGAATGAAAGCAAGCTTAATTTGTGGAATTCTGACGAGATACAGTTGGTCAGAAGAGATTACCCTGAAGCATAGGTGGAAGTGTGATGATAGGAACATGCTTTTCTGAAGATGGTGTTACCCCTTTCTATGAAATTGAAAGCATAATGGAGCGTTTTAAATATTAAAATAGTTTAAAAAATCTAATGCTGCCACATTCCGAATTATTCTATACTTCGGTATTCCAACACGCCAACAACCCAAAGAATACTTCAAACTTAAAAATCAAAGGATTAAAGTTCGCCAGACTTGAATGCAATTGAGAATTTATTCGGTATATTAATTCTAGTTCGAATTAATGCTCAACGTGTAGTTCATTCGCTGGAATAAAAAAGAAGGTATAGCTTCGTATACTCCAGGCACTACATGCTAGTTTGGACCATGCATACGATTACACCGAAGAGTAAATAATTTTTGAATAAAATGAGAATTTGAGAAATCTGCCCATATCAAAGTCAAAGACTGGCTTAATAAGCAAGAGTTTCAAACAATGTAGTGGACAGCATAGAGCCCAGACTTCAATACGATCAAGTTTCTTTGTTCTATCCTTCAAATAAAGCTCGGACAACTTTAAATGGGACAATAAAGTTGGACAATATTACGCTTGATCAATCCCATTATTTGGTTAAAAGTATGCTCAATAGCGTAAAAAACATTATATACAACAAAGGTCTTTGGGTTAAATAAAAAATATAGCTATTTTTCGAAAAAAAAAAAAATGAATCTTTCCTTTCGCTTTTATCGCTATGGTAGTTTTTGCGAATTTGAAGCTTAGGGCAACTTATTCTGAAATTAATATAAATGACAACTAACCTTCTTCATCAGTTAATTTATTATAATACGGAACAAGAGCCTTAAACAATCTCCTTTCATCCACGAACGGCAGTAATGCGACACCTTGCCAAGCGAATTTTTTGCCATTAAGATCAATTTTAAAGTCTTCAGGATAAAAGTCAATTATTGTTGAATTCTGGAAAGATATAGATTTTATATAAATATATTCTTCTTGAAAAAATGTTGGTTCAAAAACTTTTTCTTACGGGATCTGACATTAATTTCGCCCATGGTTTTGGTACATGAGAACTACTAGCCGCTGGAAAAACACCCATTAATTGTTCTAATGGATTGAACTGAAAAAAAAATGTAAATTAATGCAATATATTTTAACACACATGTATGTATATAAGCTTACAGGTTTTGTCCCCTTTTCAAATGCAGTAGATAATCCCTGAATATTTACAAAGTCAGAAGCAAATGGAGCGTAGTGGTATGGAAAATACCAATTCCATGAAGCACAACCTTGGTAATAATATTTCAGCACCCAACACAATCCTCTTACATATTGCAAGGCAACAGAATATCGAAATCCTAAATTATTAGAACCAACATCAAATTTTGATTCATAGTATCGATCTTTGAATCCATCCTCCCACAAGCGTACTTCATCATTATCTTCATTTTCGTCTTCAACATCATTTAGGTTTGCCTCAGAAGCATTGCGTTTTTGACCTCGAACGGAGGCATCATTTGAACCTGCATTTCTCATTAAAGCTGCTTCTTGTTTGTAATTAGAAATTAGTTTTGGGGGACCAGAATCTTTTCCAACAGCGGTGGGACCAAAAATAGGTGAGCTTTCTAATGCACTCATATTGGCTTTTTCCTCCCTTCTTCTCTTCCTATCCCTTGCTTTATATATCTGTTCTCGCTTTTGTCTGTCTTTAAATATTTTATCTTCGACATTACCCAAATCCGTCATTATTAACTGTACTCTATCTAAGTTAACATCGCCAGAGTTAGTTAAGTAACCCTTTGTTTTGTAGACACATTTTTTGTATAATTCTACTAAACGGTCGATAGCCGCTTCCCTTATTTCTAAACTTGGTAAATGGGGCAAAAAATCGTTACCCACAAAAAAGCACATAAAAACCCAATCATCTATAACTCGTTCAAAATCATAATTAAATGGTAGATTGGGCATTTCCAAGGTTTTCTTCAAATATTCTCTCAAAACACTTAATCGGACAAATATAAACTTAACTTCAGCTGCTATTGGAACGTCTGGTTTAAAGTTCTTGTTAACGTTCTCGATTGCATTCAAGCCGGCGCATTTGTCCATTTCATGTCCAAATTGGCTACAAATTTCGCAAGGACGAGGTTTATTTGGAAGAAATTCTTCTCGAATAATTGTAAAATTCGGTTCATGCGTCGCCAGACCCAACATAATAAGATCTGCATCTGCACCGCAGAGAACATGTTGAGTGTTGGGATCATGATTTGGTTGCGCGCGTTGTTTACGTATATAATCCATTATTTTATGTTCTCCTTCGCCAGGTACGTTAGCATCTGACAAAATTACTTTGACATTTTTCCAGGCTGGGCTATTGTTAAGTCGATCATGTATAAAGTAATGTAAACATTTGCTAAGTCTATCCATAAATGGAGTTCCAGGTGTAATACAGTTGGAGTCAAAATGTTCCCCTTTTTCTTTTTCCGGGGGTAGTTTACAACCTAAAATTAAGATTGTGCAAGTGTCGTAGTATAAAACATATAAGGCTATACACAGGAATAAAATTTTCTTTAAGTGATAAAAATATTGTTTCATCTTTTACTTTACGGTTTACCATACATATTACTAAATAAGTTAAGGCACTATTAATTCTTCTAATCTAAACACAAAATTATAATATAATACATAATTTCAATAAAAATTACCTCGTTCTAACAGTTCGCCACGAATTCGCTCAATTTCAAGTCGCTTTTCCACCGACTCCTTTGCTGCTCTAAATCTTCTTGATCTCTGTTGATTCATTTTAGCTCTTGGTGCGACTCCGTCTATTGCCATATACAATAATTTCCTAGGGCGAACTATCCCAAACAATCTGTCAATGCATTCAAAAATGGCGACCATCATCTCATCCTCATTTTTGGGTGCGGGCTTATCTTCAGGATGTGTACAAGGATGTATTATTCCATTCATGTCGAGATATAAATTATCAAACTCCACTCCATTTGGATTTGGTAGTGTTGCATCTTCATATATATTATCTCCTGTATCTGGATCTATTTGCTAATTTGCAAGCAAAAAGTTGAACTTTAAAATTAATAACACATTTTTTACTCAAGAAACATACTTTATTTTCATTGCATTCAACAATAACACTGGGGTATTTGTTGCTTAGCCACCGAAAAAATGCTGGTACACCCATATTTACTCTTTTTAGTTAAAAATTTAATCAACGTACATAACGTGTTCCAAAACACGAAAGTTTCCTATTTTTTAGTGTTCATTAAGTGTAAAGCTGGACAAGCATCGATTACGCAAATAGCGAGAAACGCAAATAAGCCAAATATGCACAAAGAGTCGACTTTGGCGCAAGTGTGTCCGCGAAAAAAATTGATACTCCATTGGACTTAAACTAGAAACAGAGGAACGTCAAAAATTGTGCAGCGAATGCAGGCCGACATGCGGCAAGTCAACAGTGCGTTTAGAATCACTGTGATTTGAAAGAAGCAATCACATTTTAGGTCATGACTACTCGACACAGTAGAGCTGCAAGAAAATCGATGTCAACATTGAATTAATCGATTCTACGTATTTTCTGAAAACATCGGTTCTCGTTTGGAGAATCGATCAATGTAAGGATGCAAGTCTCATGGCTTTTAAGAAAATTTCATAAAAACCAGACGAAGAATATGTACAAATACACTAAACGAGGAGCGCACTTTACTGTTTTAAAAACATGTCTTTTGAATAAAATAATTTAATATTCTTACCAGTGGCGTAACAATAGGGGTCCAAAGTGTGCAAAATGCCATAGGCCCCGGTGTCAAAAGGGTGCGTGGGACCATTCGAGTCTCAAAAGAGGCAACGGATACCGACGTTTTGTATTAAATCCATGACACAGATTCCTCCCATTCACATAATTTAGGCTCGTTCACTTATTTAAACTTATATAAAAAAACTTTTGATTTACTCCTTTATGGTATGAGTTGTTCATCATGTTGATAAATTTGGTCTGTTGGCGAACGCGGAGGCGGTGACGCATTAACGTCCCACTTGAAAACTGTGTCTTTCTTATAAAGATCCTGCTTCTCATGGCCTATTGCAGGAGGACCTGAACTCTCTACACTCTTGGTGTTCACTTAATTTGCTTTTGCTCAATTGCTCTAAGTGCAAATATATGACTTATCATCGTAGTAAACCCTACTTGTTTACTTACTCGATTGACAATGTCCAACTGGAAAGAGTCTCGAATTTTAATGATTTAGGTGTTCTCTTTGACCCCAAACTCAGCTTCATCCAACAAATCTCAACAGTCGTCAATAAGGCAAAGGGCGTTTTTGGATTTATCAAACGTTGGTCTAAAGAATTCAACGACCCTTATATCACTAAAATTCTTTTCACGTCACTTGTACGTCCTATACTTGAATATTGCTGTTGTGTATGGTCACCACAATATAAAAAACACCAAGACCGCATTGAGTCAGTTCAGAAACAATTTCTCTTATTTGCTCTTCGTGGTCTAAACTGGGACCCTACTATCAGACTACCGCCATACCATGAAAGGCTCCTCCTCATTGACCTCCCATCTCTTTCGCAACGTAGGATTGTTTTAGGGATTGTTTTTTTTCATAAACTTGTTGTTGGTACAATTGATTCCTCATACTTGCTTGGTCAGATTAGTTTCAACGTCCCACGAAGAAGTACAAGAAACTTTGTCCCAATTACCTTGCACAGATGCACAACTAACTATGCCCTTCATAACCCGTTTCGCGTTTTATGTATGAATTATAATAATCTTTATCAGGTCATCTCACCTGAAATCTCTCTCTTGACACTCAACGCCTCCGTTCAGCGCTACCTTCGCGAGGCTACTGTGGATTAGCTGCCTAACTATAGCGGCTTATAGATGGAATTTTAGGACGGATTCAAATTAAGTCTCTGACCACACATGGCTGTGAGTTGGGGCATAGCTGGCTTAATGCAAATAAATTTCCCCCACCGGGTCAGAGACTTTATTGTACTTACTATTTAATTTTTATATTATTGTATTTTTTTATTTATTATTATAGTATTTATTTATCTTTTGAATTTAATTATCATTTTTTTATTTTATATATATTAATATAACCTTAAGTAAATTAAATTATAGCAGTATATTGTTATTAATAAACAAATAAACAAATAAACAAATAAAACCATTCAACATAATATTCAGTTTTTCATATTGGATTGAACGTTTTATGTGATATTATGACGTCTTATGTGGTAATTAGGTACGATATGGTATGGTATAATGTTTCATGTTACATTCCAACTATCACACCCGATTAAACGTGAGGTTTGTTAGCTTTTTAAAATTTTTTTTATCATCTTTGATTAAGAGTTCAGAACTATTTACGATTTTACTAAAAAAAAAACTGTCTGAAAATTTGGCAGCTCTCCGTTGGAGTCGTCGTAACATTTTCCTAAAAAATCGCAAAATTAATTAATAGCATCAGTTCTCTATTTCGTCATAATTTCCAGATTTCTTTTGGCAACATATTCGCTTTAGTTTTCGTAGTTATCAATACGAAAGAAAGAACCAAGAAAAGTGCAACAATCCAACACGTGCTGCCAAGGCACTTGTAGCATATTCTAAAAACAATAACAAACGTTTTGCAAGTTGACAACTCTATATTTGTATTTAACTGCCGATTTTGACAGCAGCGACATTGAGCCAGTCAGTAGTTTCTATATTTACCCTTGTTTTCGTTTTTCTATGTAAACACAGACGCCAGTGCGCCAGTTCGACACACAAGTTGCTGTTTCGCTGACACCGTGTCGACAGGCAACAACAATTTAGCTGACTCGTGGTCGTTGACTGACGTATGTTGCCTCTGGCACTGCGAACACTTTTGGCGTACATCAATCACTTACATCGCCTCCATCATAAGGTTCTTCAACATCATCTTTTGTTCTTATTCTTGCTTGGCACACCATCTAGAAGCCCGTCGGTAGAACCAAGAAAAGTGTAACAACCCAACACGTGAGAATAGGATAATGTTGCGAAGACACGCTCGGGAACGAAGGGAGTACCTTTACAAAAAGGAAGTTGAGAATCGTGAAAGAAGTAAATTGCTGAAGAGAAAAGCTGTGGCACAAAGTGTGGACACTAATAAATCTATCCACGGTGATTTTCAAAAAGATGCCTTGGAGATCTACAACAACACTAAATATGGCACTCAAGGTAATTGGAGATATATTGGATTATTAAACTGAAGATATTATTTATAAGTTTTGTTTAGTTAGCAACTTGGATGACGAATATACGTATGCAGGATGTGAAGATCCCAAAATTATTTTGACTACATCGCACAACCCTTCGGCAAGGCTTAAAATGTTTGTAAAAGAATTAAGGCTGCTGTTTCCCAACTGCCAGCGTATGAACCGTGGTAACTACGAATTAAAATCTTTAATGCATGCGTGTCGAGCCAATGGAGCAACCGATTTTATTATCGTTCACGAACATCGTGGGGTACCTGATAACCTTGTAGTTTGCCATCTGCCATATGGTCCAACAACGTTTTTCAATATATCCGGTGTAGTAATGCGTCATGACATACCGGATCTTGGGACCATGAGTGAACAGAAACCACATTTAATTTTTCATAATTTTAAAACTGCGCTCGGTGAACGGGTCGTTAGTATTCTAAAGCATCTGTTTCCAGTACCAAAAAGTGATTCAAAAAGAATAATGACGTTTGCAAATAACGGAGACCATATCACATTTCGGCACCATATTTACCAACGTAATAGCAATAAAGAAATCGAGTTGAAAGAATTAGGTCCAAGATTTCAGCTACGCTTGTATCAAATAAAACAAGGTACATTGGAAAACTTGAATACCGCTCATACTGAATGGGTGTATAGACCGTTTTTGAATACGTTTGCCAAACGATTATTTCTTTCTAACGAAGAAGGCTGGAAAGAGACTGAAGAGTAATCATAATTCATTTAAAATAATATGCTTTTAGGAATCTATGTGTTATCTATCTAATGAAATATATCTGATTACAGTTAACAAAGTACTTTAAAGTTATTTTCTTCACATTTTCATAAGTAGTTGTCCATTTGAGATACTTCATACGACGCGCTTCTGAAATTTTATGAGACCCCATTTAAGGTTGTCATGATCGTTAGCAGTATTTAAATTAAAAGATTTCTCAAGGAACTCTTCTATCATTGGTTTCGCGTAATAAATTGCTTATATTTCTTATGACCAAAGAATCGCATTTAGTCAGGATAAACATTTGACTGGCATTACTTGAAATAATTGGCCTACAGTCGTTAACACAGGACACATGGTTAATAAAACATACATAGCCGTTCAGTATTCAACATAATTGTGTCAAATTCTAAAAATTCTTTACCAAAATCAAGGCCAACTTTCCAAAATCAGAATCCTAGTCCAAAAGTGTAAAGATTATTCAAAAATAATAATAAGCTAATCGATGGTTCCACCCACACCTGCGTATATCGACTTACGCCGATTCAAAGAAAACAAGAAAATCGAAACACCTTGCCTTCTGAAAAACCGATTGTCACTTAAACTATGTTTGTACATCGCTAACATAAACTAACAAGCCTTCTACTTCGAGAAAAATGAGTCTTCACAAAAAAATTAGTAACGTAAAACATAAATCACTTGCCGGAAACGGTAGGGCAGAAAATGCAAGTTTAAACAAAGTCGACTCCGCCTTAGCAAAATATCCTTTTTAAAACAAAAAAACTGACACACGGATTTTTAACAAATGACGTGAAAAGTTAATACTGACAAACAAAAAACCGACCAAACAAAACAAAAGCATTACAAAAGAATTGTTATTAAAACATTAATTGATAAAAAATATTACCAATAAAAAAAACCTGGATATTTTTCAGCAAGCTATATCCATTTTATGCCAAATGGCGTTACCACTCCTGCTCGCCAATTTCGACCGATCAGTCTTATGGCATCTTTATGTTCAAGTGATCCGATGCACTATGTCCGTGGTCCACATTGAGAAATAAAATAATTTCTTGTAAAATATTGTTATTGATTATTATTATAACTTCTTTTTTTTATTGTTTTGCATTATTCGGTGTCCTTAACGTAAAAAATACGTATGATCCAGATGGTAACTTGACATGCATTGTTTGTAAAAGTGTAGTCAAATCCAGCAATCTGTGGAAAGTTCACATAAACTCCAAGCAACATAAATTGAGGTTGGAAAAAGCAACCCAAGGTCAACTGATAAACAAAACAACTTTGGAAACGGCCCAAAAACCGCCTATTTCAAAAAATAATCCAAGGGAACTAATAAACGTTACACCAAAAGAGATCGAAAACCCCATCCGGATTTATCCCACTATTTCGGAAAAATGTGATTTAGAAAAAAGTACGGAAGTATTGACATCTCTACCTGAAAAATTCTTTGATGATCCCTCAAATGATCCAAAAATGCGAAAAGAGGTTATTAAGGACCAAAACAACGAGGAATGGGCCCGATTCCAACGAGAGATCAAAGAAGTATCATTGATGTCGAATGCTATTATTTCTGAAGAACAAGATGATGAAGCTTTAAAACAGCAACTCCTGGATATTGATGGCCAAATTGATAAATTGTCTAAAGTCATAGAACTAAGTAAGAAGAGCAAGACTGGTTGGAGAAAGGAGAATTCAATAAAAAAAACTAATATAATTGATGACGATGAACAGTTAAGCGATGAGGACCTGGACTGGACTGAACTGGGTGACTGGAGGGTTAAGCGTATTAAACGAATTAATATTTAAGTTCATATAATAACAAAGTCTCCAGGGATTTTTGTAAATACACTTCAAGCTTCATTCTTGCTTGGTTCTATTTGTAATATTATCAAAATAAAGAAATCATTAAAGATAATTCTTATATCAGCTTTCTTACTATGAAAATATTTTCGAGGTATATTTAAAAGTTTGATGCCTTTATTTTCACATACACTAAACCAAAAAAGATTCTTATGTTGGTAAAAAACCATGAGCCAGTAAATCTTGAAGTATTGTTTAAAAAAAGAAAGACAAAAATTAAATATATTTTCTTTGGTTTTCTTACGTTTGCTTTTAAACTACTCATAAAAATAAATTCTGCGAAGATTCAGAAACTAGAGACTCAGAGCTACAATTTTTTTTTTTTACATCGTCAAAAATCACTCCAAAATAAGAATTTTTATTCCATTCTTTAATTTTTCGTCTTAGTGTAGTTCGTTTTTATTATCTGCAAATTTGATTTGTAGTATGTTCTACAATTTGTTCATTCATATACGATAGTTACAAGAGCAAATGAACACCCTATTTACTTAACCATTGGCTTATAAAATCAAAAAAGATAAGCAACAATCGTGAATGCTTGTGTAGTAAAGTTCAGTTTACATTCGTCAACCGCCGAGTAATCAGAAAAATGCTTCCAAAATTCGCTGCTAATTTAAACTTTCTTTTTACTGAAGCCGTTGCAATTGCTGATCGGTTAAAGCTAGCCCACAAAAACGGCTTTCGAGCAGTTGAAATACCATATCCTGATGGAGAAATTAATGATGTTATTCGGGCTAAAGAAGATTCTGGAATTGAAATAGTACTTGTAAATCTGGCATTTGGTTAGTATTGATTAAGATTATAGTGGTACACAACGAAAAGTTGGAAAATATAAAGCTTGTTGTTCGTATTTTTGTTTATTGTGACTATTTTGCATATAAGCATATACAGTGGCTCACAGCGTAATTGAAATTAGCTAAAACGCATATTGATTTTTTGATAGGTGATTTTTTGTCAAATTATTATCAAAAAAGAAATAGTCAAGCATACTAAGAAAAACAAGTAGTTTATTTTTAAAAAATCTCAACAAACAAATATTATTATCTTTTTGTCTCAATAGCTAATTTAATGTTATCTTATCTTAACGGGTTTTCAAAGTTTCAACACTATACGATTTGTATGACATTACAAATAACCTTTAGAGTAATGCTAAATGTTAGTCTAATCATTGAACAATCTGTTCAATCAACAATAATTTATTAAATAATTAACTTTTTTTTTGTTTTATTGTGTCATTTCAAGACAAAAGTGATAGAAAACTGTTATTTGGATCGACGAGTATTCCTGGAGAAGAAAACAAATTCGAAGAACAGTTAACAAAAACAATAAACTTTGCCAAAGCCGTAAATTGTCAAAAGTAAGTGTTTCGACGTAAAAATATCAAAAGTCAATCTAGCAAATCCTTCAGGAGTTAATGTAATGTGTCTTTTTTTTAGAATTCATATTACTGCTGGTGTTATTGAAAATGAACCAGAAATCAAACATTTGGCAACTTATATATCAAATTTGAAATTAGCGGCTTCACATTTGGAAAATGAACGTTTAACGGGTGTAATTGAACCAATAAACAAATACGCTATACCATCATATTTCATGAATTCATATGAAAAAGGTATAGGCAATTGAATATTTCAATAAATGAGAGTCATCTCATTAATATATGTATATATATACATATGTACATTAATTTTATTTATTAGCTCGTGATGTGCTGACCGAAGTGAACAGTGAAAATATAAAACTAATGGTGGACGTATTTCATTTGCAACATATATGTGGAAACATCACAAATATTTTAAAGGACTATCAAGATCTCATTGGTCATGTCCAAATTGCACAAGTTCCTAACAGAAATGAACCGGATACATCTGGAGAGCTTGATTTTTCATATGTGTTTGACAAAATTAAAGAAATTGGTTATAATGACTGGATTGGTTGTGAATACAAACCACGTACAACGACTGTTGATGGCTTAAAATGGGTTACAAAATATGGATTGAAACTTTAAGAGAATATTTTTTCAAAGAATAAAATTTATAAAAGTAATAAATTTGGAATATATTGTTTATAATAATGGGCTGGTGTTTTTGTTTACCTTGCAGTAACACTTAAAATGGTGCGCTAGCCTAAACAAACATTTTTAAGTAATCGTCGACATATTTTTTTTTTTTTAAATTTTTTAAAATATATTTTAACAAAATTGGCGTTTGTTTTATGTTTATAAATTTGTAAATAAAATAACCTATATAATTTTGCTAAGCTTCTGCATACTTCATGTGCAAATTGCCTTTGTAATTTAGTCCATCCATAAATACTCTATAGTTCGGCCTGAAAGCTCACAGCCAAGTTTGGAAATCTCGTGTTTGTGTAATACACGATATCAAAGTCTATCCCAAATTTTTGAAAATTTTGACAGGGTCAAAAACACAAAGAGTGAAACTCAATTTACATGATGGGTTGTGACGCAGGCAATCCGAGCTAAATTAGCGTATCTTTTTGGGTCGTATATAGGACATAGAAATTTCTTAAATACTACATCTAAAATACCTAACAGGTCATACTGTTTCTTATGTCAACACACGATATATGTATGTATAACAACATAATGGGTTATAACTAAAACTTATAGTTCGTACATTGCTTAATTCTAGATAATCTAGAATGGCTACCAAACACAGGTCATGATTGCTAAGTCATGCTTGGTCATGCAGGGTTTTTACCCTGTTATTGCAGTTCGCTTCAAAAAACAGGAAATGAATCGGAGTCCATGTTAAAAAGAGTAAAAGTAGTTGACTTAAAAGAAAGTCAACAGAAGAACAAACATGTATGAAAGCACTTTAAAAATACAAACTTAAGTGCATGTTCCAACTAAGTTGTGACCTTTTCTGGGACTTCATGGGTATTTCGTTGTAAATCCATTTCTTTTCTCACTGAAAGCAGTTACACCCACTTTTGAAACTAAACGCTCCATGGGAATAATTTTTTTTATCAAAACTCGGTGGTTTTTTGGTGATGAGTAAAGTTTAAGGTACAAGGACTTTGTTTTCTCCCAGGAGTTGAGTGCATCACATATCAGCTCGAGAGCTAGAACGCTGTCGTCAATGTGCAACATTAAAGCCATTTCACGTTGAATATGTCGCATAACTGATACGGTATTTTGAAAATTAATTTTTTTAAACCTTGGGTCCTGCTGCGCTTGGAAAAAATGTTTGCACGACGTACTCCTATGTTTTATTTAAATAGTCTCCACTTACAGTGCCTCTTAGTTTAAATAGAACAAACATAGTTTTGAAATTCAAATTACTGTAACTTATAAATGAAAAAAGATATCGAAAAACTATAAGCGCAGTTTTTTACTGTAAAATATAATATTTTCAAGCAAAAGAAATTATGAAAAAATCAAGGGCAAAAAATACACCAATTTCGAAAACACGTGGCTGCACTTTGTTTTTGTGCGCAAAGAGCATATATCGTAAATTTACGGTATGTTAAGCCTCTATTGCACTCAATTTCTCTCTTTTTCAAACAAAATAGCCAAAACGAACGCAAAATGCCGCGAGCGCCTGTTTTGCATGCTCAGCACCGAATTCCGCTCACTTCCTCATTTTCAATGCACTTTTTCCAAAAAAATCCCAAGATCGCGAACTTTTTAAACCTGTGTATATCGTCATACAATCTGTAAAAAACACCGTTCATCCAAAAAAAAATCGTGACTCAGTCACTAGCAAGGCGGAGTACGCTTCATTTTTTTCTTTTTTATATTGGTCAAACTCCACATATTCTTGATCCACTTCCATCTGGATATTGTAATTCTGGCAAATATTTGGTATTGCAACGGCCTTAAAAGTGTTGCTGTTACCGGCATAGTAAGTAGTCAATAAGGGGACATCGGTTTATTACGTGGAGTGTAATGAGCAGTAATACTTCTCACGTGATTGTGAAGTCACAATTTAGCTTATGACTAGTATTACTAATACTAGTATTTAATACGATCATTAAATTTTCCAAATAATCGAAGAGGCAATCACGTTTCTGTCAACCGGCAATTGCGAGAAAATAGCCGACTATTATAAATCCAGCCATCACTAAGTATACGTCCGATTGAAAAATCGGTCGCGTATCGCAATGACTTGAGCTAAACTGTGAAAATCCAGAGTCTTGATAAATTGCTCATCACTATATTAAACATTATACATTATTTATACAAAGCCGTGAAAGACCAATTGAAAAACTGCGTAACTTGGAATATGTGCAACACATCGCGCATCGTTTTGTAAAATTTTGTATTCATGCATCTCCATAATAAATATTCGAATTAGAACGAATAATGAGTCTGCCAGCAGCATTAAAAAAACGGTTGTCTCAACGTGGCATTATAAATACCGGTAAGCTTTGTAAAAAAAATACTTCTCCGAATAAAAACTAAAAGTTGAATCCTAACATGTATGGTTCATGAAATGGTTCTCTGGCTTAATAGAAATATCCCTTGAATCTGGGCCTTGCATTAGTTAGGATCAATTTTTAGTTACCAGCTTTATAAAAATCAATAACATATACACAATAGTAACCATTATTTTGTTTAGGTAAAAACAACGCCTGTAATACTTTGGAAAATTACAATGAAGAAATTATTGCTGAAGATTACGATGAATTGGATGCTGTTCGCTCTTCTGAAGAAGTAGATAGTGAATATTTTTTATACAAAAATGAGAATGAAAATTCTAAGACAAAGACTTCGGAAGAAAACTTTTGGATATGGCGCATGAAGGAACGTATGGGCGTTGCAAGCTCATACTTGGGATATAAAAATTGCCCAAATAAGTACAATATATGGCACAAATGTACGCTGTACTGCGTTAAGCGGTGGGAAAATGGTCGACCTGAACCCTCTGAGAAGTATATGCAACGATACAAACGCATGCTACGAAAATATCCACTATCAAATGGTTGGATTGAAAGATATGATTCAGGGTGTGGTTGTTATTATTTTTTAAATCCAGAAGATAAATTGGTGTCGTGGCTACCGCCCAGTCATCCTAAATCTCGAATATCAAAAAGCGCTGCAATATATCGAAGTAAATTGGATAACTCTAATTATGAAAATGATGATAGCAAAGATTCTTGTGGTAAGCCTGGAGATACTTTAACCAGTTTACCAGACAATTGTACATCGCCATCATCAGCATTACTCTCTGATAATCTGAAGGAGCAAGATGAAGACGTAAAATCTAAAAAGCAAAAATATCGGGATATCGAACGCACTATTTCAAGAAAACGTAAAGATGGTAGCGTTCCGAAAGATCACGACTTCAGCCTAAATACTTAACCTTCTAGTGCCCAAACTCACGTATCCGTAAAAAAAGTAACTTAAATTTACAAAATATTTGTTTACTTATTTGTGGTGAATATCGTAGAAATAGTCTTTTTGCTGGGGAAGGCACAGGTTTATATTGCATTTTCGGAATACAATTTGAGTTTCAGAAGTGCAACCAGGAAGCTCGTAATAAAAACATCGGAAAATGCTCGACGAAAGATCCACAAAATTCAGTGGAATGTCCACGCATTTGCTTCTTGAGGTCGGAATCGGACCTCGGAACTGACTAAAACTTTTCATTAAAGTGATTCACGATTGGTCGTATTTTGTATAAATGATCGTGGTCGGCAGAGTCCATGGAGGGCAACTTACTATTATCATTGAAATGCAAATTGCTTCTTATTTGTTCAAAGGGATTTCTGGACATTGTCATTTAAACTGTTACAAAGGCATACTCACCCCAATATGAACGTACATTTGGCTAAACTGACATATAAAATGCCAATAAATTGTCGAATTTCCAAATTGGTTGTTGAAAACGAAGTATTAATTTTTTTTTTGGGCAACATACAAATTTGTTGGGTAAGAAATATGCTCACTGATAGTATCATTGAAAAAATATTCAAAACACTTGAATGGCGTATCAAGCTTTTTGAGATCTCCTAGGTTAAGCTCAGTAAAGAAAATCACAGATTTGTCCAAGACTAAATTTCTTTGGCGCCAAAATATTTTGAAAATCGATGATTTTGGATCTATATCCAAGACAGATCCTGCAAAGTTGGTTATTGTGCTTTCTTCAGCAATATCAACTTCATGCCCAGCAGGCGCTTTTCGTTTGTGTTTCTGCGTTTGAGGTGAATTCGATGCAATCGAAGTTGAGGGTGACAACAATTTCGCCAACGTAGCAGGACTTCCGCTTAAAGTTACACAAATCTCTGAAGCCAGCATAGAATCTGATATATTATACCGCTCTTTCAATCTCTTCTTATCTCCATCATTGATAGGAAACGCTGCCTCGGAAACATCATCAGCTAAATCGTCCTCCAATTCTTCTTCTTCGTCCGTGTCAAAGACAAAATCCGTCGAATTCAAAAACTTCTCAATCTTCACATCGAAAAGAGCTGATAGCTTATGCATTTGTTATCGTTCCATGCCTACTAAAGCAATTATTTGGACTTAAATATGTCTTGGGCTGTTCCACTTTCAAACTTACCTTATAACTTTTTTCTTCCCAAATTGTCCCAAGGCCGCATCTAGACAGGCTTCCTTGTAGAAGCAACAAAAAGCTAACGAAACCTTCCTTTTATTTGCGTATTTTGCGTCCTTGATGCCATCAGCAACACGCTAGTAATTTTTTCTTCTAGTTGGACTTTAAAGAATATTTTTAAAAAATTTTTTAATTTGCACTTTGAAAAATAATTACTGAGCCGGAATTTTCCAAAATTTCAACTTCAAATGACTGAAGCAGCTGACGCAAGCGCTGGCATGTATTGCAAACGCAACGAAAATAATTTTTGGACTTCCCCGAATTAGACAAAAGCAAATCGAAGACAAAAAAGAATGCGGAAAGCGAATAAGGGGGTTTTGAAGTTTGCCCGTCTAGAGGCGGTCTTGGGCACTAGATTGATTTTTTGATTTGTGCGATTAGTTTCTCAATAATTGAAGCTAAGATATAAACCAAGTTAAATTTGTTAATTTTCTTTTTATTACACCCTGTTAACACTCTATACTAAGTATATCCCACAAAGTAAAAATATTCAAATTAAAAGTTTTAAGCAAAATCTCATCAAAAGGGTTAAAAGGTTAAAAAATTCAAAAAAAAAAACCTCACGTAATTTATGGACTTCCCCTTATCATTGAAAATATGGCATATATTCTAAATTGAAAATTATCTGGTAGTTCAGAGGAAATTATAGCAGGAAAAAATTTATGGAACTTAACTCGCACGCAACACATAGGCAATATTGATAAACTATCAAAATAGACGTCTACCATGATTAAAAAAAAATATCTAAAAACATTTTTTAAAAAGCCAGAATTTCGGCTGAAACGGCTTTCACATTTTTAATGGGTGCCGAGTCTGATAAATTGCCAGAAACAGACTGAAAATGGCTGATTTGGCAACACTATCACTTCCTCATCAATTTCAAGAAGAAGATTGTTTTTGTTTTCATTTTGCAATTGCGTCTTCTGATGTTTTTTGAGAGTTATATTAAAAATTAAAACGGAATGTCTTGGTTTAATGTGTGGGATAGCTTAAAAACGAAGACATGTCGATATTTGCTACAAAGATATCTTGGAAAGTTTTTTGAAAGCAAACTGAATTTAGAACAATTGAAAGTAGATCTATACAATGGAAAAGCAGTTGTTCAAAACGTTTCCCTAAACGTTGAGGTAAGGTGTCTTAAAAAACTAATGGAATAGTGAGATTTTCTTTGTCCGCCAATAAGTCCCATATCTATCTGAAATGAACCTTCCAGTTTTGCATTACACTTTTTACGTTATCTCAAAGTAGATGTGTCTAATGTCTTTGTTATAAACAAACATACAAAATTTACATATCCATTAATTGCCAGCAAGCTTACTACGACTATTTTAATTATTATTGTAGCTAATGCTTTTTGACTTGAACATATCGACAGGTCTTTGCTGTATCCTAACAAAATCGTATTTCAGTGGTTCAGTGTTGATTTCAACATACATATATAAATAAAAACATCTACGATTTTAATTGACATACATGTACAATGTGTGTATGTACATTGATCATACATGTCTTTATTTTCTTTACCTTTCAGGCTTTAAATGATCTCTTTGAATCACAAGGATGGGGATTCGAAGTTATTTCCGGTCACATTGGCGATTTAACGGTAGTTGTCCCATGGAATGCTTTAATGACAAACGATAGTTCTGTCGAAGTATCTAATTTAATCATAATACTACGACCGGTGAGAAGACAGCCTACAGGAGCTTCAATGTTAGAATCAATGTGGTCATCTGTTAGCAGCTCAATTCAAATGGCTGAAGAATGTATGAATCAAAGCGATGATGATTTACCATATGAAATGCATGGCAATACAATAGCGGGCTTGGAAAAGTTTGCAGAAACCATAGATAATGGTAAGTTTTACATCTTCATTAAAATATATAAAGATTAAATGTGATTAAATACTTAGTATTGAAACTTTTTATATTCATCAAGAAGTGAAAAATATTATCAGGATGACAAGGCGAGTTTATATAGCCATGTCCGTTTGTCCGTCTGTCTGTATGTTTGCAAACTCCTCCCTCAGTTGTAAGTTGCACAGACACTTGTATTTTATTACGATGACCCATTGGTCGGAACCAGCAAGATCGGACCACTGAAACTGGTAGCCCCGATTAAAAAAAAAAAAAAACCAGACCAAATGCCTGAAAGTTTTCTTAAGATCGGAAAACTGGAACTTCTACCTGCTTTACAAAATGAAGAAGGGGAAGTGAAGCAAATTTAAGTCATTGTCTGAGAAACTTTTTTGTTTCTTTAACAATTAACTTGAAACTTCATACTTATTTTCATAGGGTGAAGTAAAAACTATTTCGATGCCAAAATAGCCACCCACTTATGACCAAACCTAATTATTTCGAAATTCCTGGCACCCAATAAGGTACAACAATGAAAATTGTTATGAAGGCTGAGTGGACAAAAGGAAAGGAAAAGAATTCCAAAAACAAAATGGACGTGGCACAAAAGGTTTCGTGAAGAGTATACATCTTCGGCAAGGCCGAAGATAGCGTCCTTACTGGTTTTAAACATGTTTGCTTATCAAATAAATCATGATTTGAGCATAAACAATAACATTATTTTTCTTTGCAGTTTTGAATCGTATACATGCTAAATTCTCTAACGTTATTTTGAAAATTGAACATACGTTACCAAATCATGTAAAACAATTATCATTGTTTTTAAAAATCAGTTCAATTGAGTATCAAAATGAAACAGGCTGTGAGAAATATTGCGGTGGTCATTCGTCTACAGTTTCTAAATCCAAATCCAAAAGTGATAGTGGGTGTGATGAAAAAGAGAACACGAACTTGATGCCAAGTATAGCAAAACATAATATATTAATAAACGGTTTTGTCATATCCACCGCTGAATGTTGTGTTTTCGATAAGGACCTTTATGATACCAAATTTAGCTGGAATGGAATGTTGGAAAAAATCGAAAACATTAAAATGATTCCGATAATTGAATTAAAAGGTTGCCAGAAAGTAATAATAAAAGCAAAACAAACTGAAAACACGGAAGGTCCCAAAATCTGCTTGGATATTGAAATCGGATCGATATATGCATTTATAACCCCCCGTCAAATACATCACCTACTCAAACTTCTTCACATATGTTATGGTGAAAGCACTGATCATACGGGATTGAGAGAAACATCAAAACAGTTGCTCAAATCAACCAAATCCAATTATGAAAATACAACATCAAGCATACTCAATTTTAGTGGAAACTGGAGTCGGACCCCCGATGATTTCAACACTACTCTCTCTAAAGATAATGCCGTTCAGAAAAGTATTTTCAATGAAACCAACAACATGGATGACTCGCTAAGTACTTTTGTTTCGACGATTTCTACTTGTAGTCGCCAAAAACAAAATGTTTTCGAAACATCTGGCGAAATTCTTAGGTTTAATGTACAGGTTACATCAATTAACGCGATAACACTTCATAATGATGTATTAAAATGTGACGAAGATCCGTTTACCTATGAAAACATTAGCGAATCGAGTTCTTCAAATTTACAAAAGTTAGCTAATGATTTTTTTTCATCTGTCCTGGAAGAAGGATCTGATTATGAAACGGAAGAGTTTAATTACATATGTGAAAAAGATTGCCTTTATCTTAAAGTGTATCCACTTTTTATTAACGGAAATCAGCAAAGAAACCAAAAAATGTTACTGTCGAAAGTTAATGTTACAGCTACAAAATTAGATTTATTCGAAATTCTGGAGAAACGGTCTAGATATCTGATTATGTTTGATCGTTCGATGGTACGTACTGTTTTCTTGAAATGATTCTCATATAAGCTCTTAAGTGGTGCCAACTTTATTTATTTATTATTTTGTAAACTTTGTTTTTTATGCTTTAAGAATTGTGCTCAAGGATATCATACACAACCTGAAGTTTCATTATCAGTAAAGTCTTCATTTTCTTGTGCTCTTAACAACTCTGAATGCAATTCAATTGACATCGAATTAGCAAAATGCACTTTTGATGTAGATATATCAATCTACGATCGTTTGAGCTCGTTATTGGGTGTGTCACCTTTTGCCGAAATGTACGCCAATCACACTCGAAAGGTTTTAAATGAAGTTAAAAATTCTACTTTTGAAATTTCCATTATTTGTACCCTACTGCAAATAAATTTACGGTACGTCAATTTATTTTTTACTCACCCATTAGTTTTGACTTCGATATTAAGATATATCCTATTAAATAATTGATAAGATTTACTATTTTCCTTTATATTTATTGATTAATAGGTTTCCAATTGTGGATGCCAAGACACTAAACGATCCTGAAAAAGTCCCATGGTGGAAACAAAATATTCGTGATGATTTGCTTATAGTAAAATTGTCAAATGCCGTTTTGAAAACTAACAGTTTAATATCTACAATTACAATGAGCGAAATAACAGCTTTTTACTCTGTAAGCAATAATAATTTTTTTTATTGAGCTAAGCAAAAATTTTTAACAGCATTCTTTATATTCTTTTCCGAAGAATTTTTAGTAGCCTTTTAAGAAATATATAAATGTATTTAACCACAAATTTTCGATCCTTTGTTTTCGTTTTTTAGATTGACAACAGCGACAATCCCAAACAGCTTTTTAAGGGAAGTCTTTTAAATGATAACCAGCCAAGGTGAGTAATTTTGTATTGTATGTTAAAAACTTAAACCCTCTCTTCCCTTTCTGTCAAGTTACTGAATTAAATCTTTAAACGCAGGCTTAGGTGCGATAATTAGGAACTATGGGACGAAGTCTTTGAAGTAGTACTGTAGATGTTTCAAAAAAATACTAATGTTCGCGAGTTTCAAAAGCATGACTTTTTATGAGTGACTTTCATTTTTACAGTATATTTTAAGACTGACTTGTTCTCGTTTTTTAAATAACTATTATTACTAATTAATTAATGTAAACGAATTATTCAATTGAGTAAGCTCTGAAGTTCGTAACTTTAACGTTTTTGAGTAAGTCTCTAAAAGAAGACGAAGCCAAAACTTTTCAAAAGTGGTATTTTGTAGTGATACAAATGCAGTCAAACTGACCTTATGGTCTGCCTTAACGATAAATCAGTTTGAACTGAGAACTATATCTTTTAGGCTACTTCCCTGGGTATGAGGTATGGTCACCAATAAGATTCACGGTATTGCGTTTACAGAATGTACCAACTTGTTAGCATAGTCGATAATCTTGCCTTACTTTGGAGCAAAAAAAAAATGTTTTTCAGATTCTATTTTATCCAGAATACATTGCAATTGATTTACAAATAATCTTAATACATTCAACGATAAAAGAAAATTAGTTTTAAAAAAGGTATAAAGCGTTATTTCAAATTTACTTTTCAAATCGGTAACTCAAATGTGACCTGTTTCAAATCGTAAAGAAATAAAAGTCGTAAAATCGCCTGTAAATCAATCAATTACATGCATATTTTTACTTTTTATAGAATTACAATCCAACAGAAAACCAAAAGTTTTGAATTGTCAACACGAAAAAACTTTTCATCACTACGTTTTGGTTCTCCGTTCAGCGCCAAACATGTTTGGAGACAAAGCGATGCTGCTCATAGCTCACACAGCAAAACAGGTAATATCTAACGACAACGTAAACTTAAAATGCACAAGGGAGAACAACGTATATCAAACCATCAGATATTACTATAATATTTCTTGCAAAGCCAATTGCAAATTAGATGGGTCACACTTTTACATCTCAAAGATTTGAATCTTATTTTTATCAATGTTGACAACTTATTCAAGAATATTTTCTTCTGCAGACGCAGAGAATTCTTTTTTACCTGGTGAAACGGAAGAAATAAATAACTTTTGCAAATGTGCCATGGATACTACGCAACTCCAAATAAGTGTTCAGATTCCCTTTGTCGAAATCATTTTTGAGTAAGTATTATTAAAATAATACAGTTAATGGGAATTTCTAAACGAGGTTTTGAAAATATTTTTCTTCTCTTGTATTAAACATTTAATCTATTAAGTATGTAACTTTTTATTTTATTAGAATAACTCGTAGTTTATATTATTTGTGGTAAAATTACTGATCTCATGTTTAATATTTATTTTGTTTATCTATTCTGTAACAGATCCAAACAACTATACGAAGTAGTGTACAATCGGCTTAATTCAGACTTGCTTATGTGGAAGCCAAGCTCACCTTTGTATCGGAGAGATGTTAAAAGTGAAAATAAGCATAAAAATTATGTTAAGTCCAATGAAAATCTATTTTTTGAAAACGTTCAAAAAAGGACCATATTAGATTCATATTTAGAATCAAAGGGTAACGTAACAAATAGTGACTATAATAAAATGGAAAAAAAAACATCCGAAGGAAGCATATACCTTTCAACAAATGAAGAATTCCCTAGTTTGAGTACAATAAAAAATAATAATGACTGTCGAGCAGACAGCACTTCTGCAATAGAAGTTTGTATAGATGAAGCAGCAATTATCTTTTTTGCCCCTGTTCGAAATGTGGACTCTGAGATACTTCCAGATCAATCTGGCAAATTTTACTTTCTAGCTAAGTGCTTTAAATTATTTGCTGTTAACGGTTTTAACCAAAATGATAACTTGAATTACGTCTGCTTGCAATTAAACGAAATTGAAGTACATCATTGTGGTAAGCATATAAAAAGTTAAACAAGTAAATAGTAATATAAGTCATATTTTTTATTTGCAGGCAATTTTCCTTACAGAAATAGCCCATTTCAAAATAACATGAAGGACGTAGAAGATTGTATGGAAATAACATTTTATAGCATTCCTAAACGATCTAAAAGCTATACATTAGTCGAAAAACGGAAAGAAGTAATTTCTTTAGTAATTGAAATTAAAAAGGAGACCCGTCAACGCATTAAGGTAATTGTAGTTATCGCATTTGATTTATATACACTTGCACAAATATATGCCACAATTATGCAAGGTATAAAATTAATTAAGCAAACTGACTTACAAAATGTAATTAAACTGTCGCCTAAAAATACCCTTATCCTTTCTGTAACTAACAAAAAAAAATGTTTAACACTATTTTAATACTCTGCAGTCTGTAATTTTTTTTTAGAGACTTAAGGTTTCTACTGGCATAAATAAAGCTGTCCTGGCACATAATCCAGGTTTGCCCCCCAACACTTGGCTATATCAACTGATAGATTTCTTTGATATTGCGGTAAGTAATGCTTTAGTAAATTTATAGTTTCTGCTATATGTTGATGAATGCGTTCAACGTCTTAACACTTGCAAGTAGAGAAAAAAACAAACGATAAAAATATGACGACTAAAACCGATGTCCTTTTTCTTTTTCACAATAACTTATATATTTTATTCACCAATTTTGTTTATCTTTGTAGGATTATCCAATTGAAGGATACCATCCATATGCTCTTATAACGGAACTTCAAATTCATTTATGGGATTGTGCAATTGACTACAGGTACGATAATAAAATTTTGAAACAAACCCTTTTTTAGTGTAACAACTTTAATAATGTTGAGCATAAGTACTTTAAGGGGCACCAAGACATCCAAAACAAATATATAACAAAAGTAACACTAATTTTTAAAGAAGTGTTTTTACGAATCTTACAGGCCCCATACTTTTCCATATCATTCTTTTGTAAATATTGGATACTTTACAATCAGTAGTAATGTGATTTCATCGGTGACAGGTTGTAATTTGAGATTTATTGCTGAAGAGTGTACACTATCAATTGCACCATCTGTAAGTGAAACTAACATTCTCAAATTTTTAAATGAAGTAATATTTGTTTTTATGCATTACAGAATAATTTAAATGTAAAGAAATTGACTTTAAAAGTAGATGATTTGAAACAAGCAGATTTAGTAACTGTTATACAACTTGGATTATTTGACATTTCTTTACGATTGAATGGAAAACCTATTGGTGTGTGTCCAAAAATGGACCTTCGTTGTTCAATACAAGATTTGCATGTAAGAACCTGTTATGATTCCGCCAGAGCATTAGCACAACTTATTGCTCATTTAGCAAGTGACAACAGTGTAAAATCAAATACTTCAGATGATAATTCATGCTCGGATGAAATGTTTTCATCAGCAGAAGTAAATTCGAAAGAGATAAATTCGAAACAACAACAAGTGAACCAAATGGTTGCCGAAGCATTGCAAGATGAGTTCAATAATGTCACGAACAGAGGGTTTGATAAAACACCAGCTTGTGTAAAAAAACCTGAAATATTTTATTTTCCTGATGAGAGTAAAAAAATAACATTAAAAAATATTTCCACCGAGTCAATAAAAATTGAGACTATTGAGGTTGAAAATGATATGTTTGTACCCTTAGTGCAAACTGATCTTGGAAGTATAGATAAGAGGAAAAGATCAGATGTTCATGAGGAACAAGATTTTTGTTTTATAAAAGAGGATGACACGCTTTTTTCGGTAAGTTAATCTGCTGTAATTACATACATTCCCCGTATTCGAATGTCTATTATGAGTCAGTATGTCAAGGTTATCAACCTTTACATATTGATTGATAGGATGATTACAGTGTTCACAGATTACTATTAGTGAAGTGATATCTCTTGTATTTTATGCTTTTATTATACCATCTATTATTAGCAATCGTGTGGACTAGACCGAGTAAAAACGTCTGAGGAACCGATTAGAATTGTAGACAATCACTTCAGTTTGCCCCAAGAAAAACAAGACTTTTTACTATCTCCAGACAAGTTCCCAGTTCCAGACTGCCGGTATACACTCTGTGAAATGACATTTGTGTGGCATTTGTATGGTGGAAACGATTTTACCGACTCTGTAAATGAAAAATTAAATTTATCGAAAAGGTTGGTATATTTTGCAGATTATTTAAGAACAAGTCATGAGACAGTTTTATAAAAATTATAAAAAAAAAACTTAAATTTGGAAATCGAAACAGTTGTTAATTAAGATTTGAACATTAATGTTGGTTTTTCATATTCTTGTGGATTTTTCAGCAACATTTCACTGATGTCAGAAACATATAAAAACGGCGTTTCACAACCAACAGGCAACACACAGCCGAATCAAACCAAAACAAACATTCACACTGCAACTGGAAATGATCGAAATTTAGATAAGCTTGTTGAAATTCAAATTACGAAACTAAGTTTTTGCCATGAAATCTATCCAGAAAGCGCAATACATGCTTCTCGCCAAGTTTTGCTGATCTCAGAAATAGAAGTACGTGATCGTTTGCGTACATCTGAGATAAATAAATTTCTTTATCATCCTAATGTAAAAAATTTGTCAACAAAAAACAATCAGCATATGGTAATTATAAAAACCTTACATGTTCGGCCGAATCCAGAACAAAGCACTGCCGAAGAATGTTCACTTCGAATATCAATTTTACCTATTAAGCTCAACATTGATCAAGAAACTTTATTATTTTTGGAAGAGTATTTCGTAAACTTGACTAACAGTTCGTCGTCTGAGTCACTACCAAATGAAAAGACAGAGATATTAGATCAACAGATTCGCCCAGTTTTAGCTGTGGATGAGGTATTAATTACGCAGCAAAAAATAACTGAAAACTTGGATTTGTTGATAGATGAAGATAAAGAGGAAAATAAATCAAAAATAAATGAACCTACAGATCATCCAGTTTACTTCCGCGAAGTAATATTTAGTCCGGCGCTTCCAATATGTTTAGACTACCATGGTCGAAGGATTGAGTTATCCCGAGGACCAGTGGCTGGGTTATTAATGGGTCTTGCGCAGCTGCAAGGCTCTGGTATATGCTTAAGGGAGTTGGAATATAGGTCAGTACTCTTTTTATAATAGTAGAAAGAATATCCGTAAATAACTAAGTTTTTTTTCAGAAGAGGCATCTTAGGATGGAATAAACTCTTTCAGTACCTGGGCAGGGAATGGTTGAAAGACATCAGGAGAAATCAACTTCCAAAAATTTTGAGTGGTTTGGGTCCTACAAATGCTGTTTTACAACTATGTGAGTTTAACAACGTTGTTACCTGTATACATTTCTACAATAAACCTTTTTTAAATTATAGTTCAAGGTGTCTATGACTTATTTTGGCTGCCAATTGAACAATACCAGAAGGATGGAAGAATCATTCGTGGATTTCAACTCGGAGCACAAAGCTTTAGTGCCCGAACTGCTCTAGCAGCATTAGAATTAACATCTAGAGTCATAAATTTGTTACAGGTAAGAATTTTCGTAATTATAACAAATTCTGAAGACAAACTCAGTGTTGGTTTCTTATAATAACTTTTACATCTATGAATATAAATATTTTCTCATATAGTTTACTGCTGAAACCACATTTGATATGTTGTCAGCAGGTCCTTCAATAAGAAAAGGAAAAAAGTACAAATATGGAAAAAAACGACACAATAGACCAAAGGACTTACGCGAAGGCGTTACAAACGCTTACATAATAGTTAAAGAGGTAATTGTTTTCATTAACATTACAAATAAATACCTTTCCGATATACACACATTTGTTATTTCAGGGAATAAACAATTCGGCCAACAATTTAATTGAAACCGCTGTCATTGAACATGACCAGAAGGGGTACACAGGTGCTGTCGGTGCTGTTATGAGACAAATACCGCAACTCATGGTATGTCCGGCGGTTCTGGCTACGCAAGCAACCACAAACATATTAGGTGGCGCAAAAAGTTCTCTTATTCCAGAGGCCAAATTGGAAGCTCGCGAGAAGTGGAAGGAAGAACCAAATTAAATAAATAGAAAGTAGAACGTACATTTAAATATTCCTATTTTACCGTTTCACAATTGCAAACATAAAACAAAACTTGTAAAATTAATTGACAAAAAATTATCATCTAATAACAATACTATTAAACTGTTGAACGGATTTTATCATAATCTAACCATAGTTTAACTCTTCTGTTTTATAGAGAAAAGTTTCTACAAGATGACAACATATGTCAACAAATGTCTTGTATAACGCGTGATCTTTGCACAACAACTACATTTATTTGTGAAAGAAGTAGCATTAGATGTTTTTTTAAACATTCATTTATTTAACAAATTGTACCACAGAGATAATATTACTTACACATTTCGTTTAATTTTCCACAATAGGTTTTTCTGTGTTTTCATTCAGAAAACTAGTGATTTTCCCATTATTAACCAGCATTTCCAAGCGAACTTTATCTTGATTTCGAAACAGTTCTCGTTTTCTTAAAAATAAATTATATCCTTTTGAACTTACAAAAAATGGAGCCATTTTCTTTTTTTTCAGCACAATGCGATCACCCAGCACATATTGAGAAAAGTCCATTACTTCATCACGCTTTATATCCGTCGAATTTCTACATTTAATTGGATTAGCTAGTATTTGAGGAAGACCACCTTGTTCTTTGCGAAATTCAATGACATGAAGCTCTTTTTCATTTGCCATTTCATCATGTGTTTTTTGTTGTAATAGACCGATGAAAAATGCTTTAACAATATGTTGTAAATTTGTTGAACCTTCTATTTTAGCATGTAAATCCTTAATGCCTAAAACTTTGCAAATGGTTTGAATTGCTCGATGACATACTAATCCATAGCCTTCAGGTTTTTTGGAAACAAAAATTTTTGTTTTTCCAAATGCCGTGTAGAAATCGTGGAAAACAGTCCGGTTTTCGCAAAGTTTAATAGTCATTAGTTTTTGCCCAGCACGATTCTTCGATTTTCTTAACGCTGTTCGTACTTCCGGTGCTTTGGCTGAGGCAAATCCAACCAAACCATTTCCATTACCAGTTACAGAAAGTACTGAATACCTTCGCTTTCGTCCCATATTGCCCTTCATAATGAAAACGATTTTGTTTTCTAGTACAACCGTATCGAAGGAACTAAATGTATCATCACCAATTGCATCTGGAGAACCAATACTACGACCAGGCATTTTCGAACCTGACCAACCACGTTCGATAGGATTAAGCTTCATCATTCTGAAGTTTCCCATTGAATCTCGTAATTTTATAATGTTCTGCAGACGCTCAGAATCATCTGGAAGGCTTTTATGACGAATTAGTTCGTTACCGCGAATAACAGGAGAATTAAGTCCTGGCCATACAATATTTTTCGATCCAACACCTATTGTTTGGCCCTTATTCAAATCTTTTGCCACTTTTTTACCACTTCCTTTTCCACGTCCGCGTTTCTTGCCAGCATTACTCACTGCTGTTACTCCACGCCATAGATCGCTTGCGGGTACTGAAAAGTCAAGATGTTTGATTAGAAATGTTTTTTTTTTTTTTAAATACTGCTACTGTTGATACTATAGAAAAAAAAAGCAGAAGGACTCTTCCTACCGTCTTATAATAAGGTATAGAAAACTAAAACTAATTGTTGCCTCCGATCTTCACATATGTGCAGATGGGTGCGCAAGGTACTTGGGGGTCGCAATGAGCTCTTGTTCAAATAAACAAATTCATATTCCAACATGATGTTGGTTATGTGCATGTACAAGTATGTCTCCATTACGAAACACTACAAAACTTAGGCAAAGAAATAAAAACGGCATTTAGTTATATTTGGAACAGATCACCTCATAGCACAACTTGAAATTTATTTGCACTAGTTAGCTATCAGAAGAAAAGTCTGCGGGAAAAGAATGCCGGTAATAGTTTCCCCTTGAAGAATTTTTCACTAACAGTTTGTTCAGATGTTCTATAACTCACATTTGTTGAAGAAACTCGTTTTTCGTACAAAAGATGTATTAAATGGCTGCAAACATAGTCGTGGAGAGCATACGACATGCTGACTAACACAGTTAAACTGTTTGAAAATTGTAAATAACTGTCTTGTAGCCATATCTCCAGTTTGTTAAAAACTGAAAACATATAAAAATAAAATGAATTGTTCCACAGAGATGGAATAAATTCGATGTTACCGATTGCATTTGTCTAAAGTTAGGCTTATTTTACACGACGTAGTTTTCTATATGTTGTTATCATAGAGATAATTAAACGTCAATAAATTACATGAGGCCAGTTTTTGTACCCTTAAAAAAAAGAATTTCATCTTCTGGTTATAAGTTGAAAATCAAAATATTCACTATAGCACACCGATAAAATGAAATAACACCACCAGAATTACAAAAAAAGAGATACTTAGTCTTGTTTAAGAATATGTGTTATCAATTCTTAAAGAAACTCACAAACATTATTTAAGCAGTCATGATCAACAAAACAATCAGCTGGCTTGTCTTATTAATGACGGCTCTACCGTACAGCACGAAACCAAAAGATGTTAAAGCAATGCCTATATTTTTACCACAAAAACATGAGCTATCAACACAAAAAGAAAAAGTTTACTTTTTGGAAGTAGCCGAAACGAAAAATTAATACTTTTCAATCTAACAATAATAGAGGTATTCACTTAGTGTAGTATCGATGAAAAAATAAAAGTGTCTACAACAATTAGTTCTGAAAAATATTTACACAGCTTTCTCAATTTAGACCTACAACCTTGACTACAAAAATCAAAAAATAAATAAAAAACGGATTTGCGATTCTCTCATTGAATATCAGATTAGCCAAGTTCCACTCTTCTAGACTATTTGATTCCAGATATATAAAAGTTTTATTTGTTGGCTGTATGTCGGCGTTGTCACGCTTATATTATGATTAAATCTAATTAAAGTTTATTCCAATAGCATTGATACCAACTTCCGTTCGTGTATGTTGTGTGATTTCAGACATACATATATGCGTTCTTCATTTTAACAATACATATGTGGCGTTGCTACGCTTAATGTGCTGATTGAATGGGTGAACCGAATAGAGCAGGAATTTTGAAGGAATAGTTTCCGAGATCAAAGTTATAAATATGTAAATGATTGGAATCGGCTATTTTTAGAGTATATTTTATGGATATAATCGATTAAATCGAATCTTTATAGAAGTGCATCATTTTATTATCAATTTATCGTTGCAATATCTTAGGCGATTAACAGCTGTACGTGTGACATTTAGTAATTAACTTAACTTTCGATCTGAATGCTGGAAACAATGTATACTAGTAAAATGACTGTAACTACGTATTCTACTATTATTAATAACTATAAAATTATTAAATAATATTCAGTATTCAAAAGTTGTATTATATCTGATTAGTTACTATAATTTAACGAAACCGCAAAGACAATTTGAACCACGCTTCAACAAGGTTTTCCAACGAAAAATTGGTCAAGTTGGCAGCAATCCGTGCTCTTGATTTAATAAAGGCAATCTGATTACAACAAGGGAGTGTCCAAAGCTTTTTAAAGTTAAAATTTCTTTCGTTTTTAAAATTTTTCTTTCTGCTAGATCGCAATGGATATATTTCCTAAGTCGATAAAAAATAAAAACAATGGTATTTGATAGAAAATCGTTAATCTTTATTTAGTGCATCATTAACACAAAAAAAGAAACGCTTGGCGACCTTGTAAGCACTATTCAAAAGAAAGCCCGTTGCACTACATCATGCCATTTACAGTTGTCAATCTTGTTATTTCTCACTCTACGTTTCTTTTAGTTACATATTCGTACTCTACAGAACAGTTTTACAATTCTAAAAATGTGTTTTAATTAATGTTTTAGTAAAAAGTAGCTAAGAAAATATTTGTGCATTTATTTGACAAGTAGATTTTTTTTGTTTTTTTTTTCTCTAATAAGTAAATACATTGTCCGCAATTACTTGCCAATAGTCTAGACGTTTAAACGATCGATTTAAAACAATGTTCAAAAGTGTGTAACAATGTGTATTATTTCACCCGTGATTTTCTTTCCTCTTGTATTTCTTTTCTCCAGTAGTATTATAACTGGATTCACAAACAGTTCGACTCAGATCACTAATGATTATCATCTACAAAACAGTCCGAATAGAACAAGTAAATTTTTATTTGACTCTATATTTCGTATTAGCTCGGGAATTTCAAATGCTTTTGGATATGATGCAGATGAAGAAGCTGATTATAATGATAACGTTAATATAAAAACATGCGACTGCGGTAAGTTTGTTCAAAATTTCTCGGACTTTTATCATAAAAAATTTGCAAAAACAAATTTTTTTGAACAATCCAGTATTTGAAACAGCCAGTTTAAAAACTAGTGTTTGTATTAGATTTACAGAAAAAGCAAACTTTTAGCCATGTCGACAATTCGATACTCTTCCTATACTAGGTTTAAAATAGAATTGATCACTCTTATTTAATTAAATATATAACCGAAAATTAACTATTTTCGAGGATGACATCGTTATAACATTTTAAAACTTTAAAACCTTAAGTATTAAGATATTGCTCCAAAAGAGAATGATGAATTGAATTAAATGGACAGAAATTAACATATTTTCTTGAACACATTATAAACATCTTGTCTAAAATAAAATAACCTTTTGCAAGGGCAGAAATAATATATTTATTTCAAATGAAGCAAGAATACGCTTTCAAGCAATACTAAAAACAAAGAGAGCAATCAAAAGAGTGAGAGTAAGTTAGAGACTAGCAAATTTGCTAATGGGTAATGTCGACTTGTTTGATACTTTCTTTTATGGGACTTTCATTTCTTAGTAGGGCTTCACACTTCCACACAAACTAAACACAGGCCAAACCGGTGCTGGTCTACATACATAAATAATAATGTTGCAAGCAGATTTTATCACAAGATGATTAAATTTGTTTTGTTTTTGTACTGTTTTAAATAGTCTCGTGTTTAGGGTAACATAGAAAATAAGGTATAAAAATCTCTTTATAAATTAATAAAAATGAAAGTTGAGTTTGTTTCATTCTTATTTAGAAAAGGCTATTGAAAATGACCTAATTTAAATTTTTTGTTGCAATTAAAGGAAATCCTGAAAAACATCAATTGAGATACTTAACTTAATTAATTAGCATTTTTTTCTTCAAATTTGTAATACACAAATGAAACACAACCGCAACGAATTAATAGTGATAAAATAGTTTGGTAGTATTTTGAAAAAATATTTATAAAAACTTGAGATGGCGGTTTCGTTACTTATTTTGAATTTTGGGTGCAGCCAAATATGTTGAATCTTCCTGTTAGTTATACATACTTTTATTAACAACATTTCAGAAAAACGGGTGAGGTTAAATGCTCATGTAAACTTTCCCGCGATTTATGTAATGGCATGCAAAAAACTCTTGTTTCAAAAATGTATTATCGTTCTCATATTGAATTAAAAAAAAAAAAAAACACATGTCTTTGGATATGTTTAGTCCTTTAAAATGATTTCAAATAATTGATATTTATTTAAAAACAATTTCTATCAGGCCTTTTGTTGTGATGGAACTTTGCAACCCCAATCAGCATATTTTAACTGTTGCAATGTTTGAAGTTGGTTTAGCTTATAAATCTTCTAACATTGGCATATGAAGCTAGTGTTCGCAATAATTCAATTTGACGTTACAACCCTAAGTATTGAATTTCTGTAGGAAAGTGTTTGAGGAAACCATCTTAGATGTTTTCTTTATAAGGTATACAAAAATATTTACTATGTTTAAAATATATTATTATAAACGAATAAAATCAAGAGCTTAAGTGTGCACAAACGATTAATTTCAAATATAAATTGCAGATTGCGGTTTTTCAAATGAAGAAATCAGAATCGTTGGAGGAAAACCCACAGGCGTAAATCAATATCCGTGGATGGCACGTATTGTTTATGATGGGAAGTTTCATTGCGGAGGATCATTACTAACTAAGGATTATGTTTTGACTGCAGCACATTGCGTAAAAAAATTGCGGCGGTCGAAAATAAGGATTATTTTTGGAGATCATGATCAACAGATAACATCGGAATCTAAGGCTATACAAAGAGCTGTGACTGCCATAGTAAAACACAGAAGTTTTGATCCAGATACCTATAACAATGACATTGCTCTTCTTAAATTGAGGAAGCCAATGGTGTTCTCAAAAATTATTAAACCGATTTGTCTACCACGTTACAACTATGATCCAGCAGGTAAGAAAATAACCCACAAACAAAACATCCTGTTGCTGCCAAGGCAGCAGAACTGTATTCTATTAATCCTATTGGACAATAAAGAAACTTGGGAGTACTCTTTCAGTTTCTGCTCAATTATTTGAACATAAGATAAAGTTTTTGAGTTTGTCAGACCAAAACTGATCATTCATTTATTAATATGAGACTCAAAATATATTTTATACTTCGTAAAAAAAACTTAGATAGTGTAAATTTACCTGCATTTGTTAAATTTTTACATTTCATTCAGTTATTTTTTAAAATATGAAGAGGTAATGGATTGTTTACAAACGAATACTTCAGCGTCGTAAGTTTTCTAATTTAGATATATAGATACACTGTATGTACAGAGTTAGAAGAGACGTGTAAGTCTCTGGAAAGCATTTATGGGTAAAAACGGTGCTGTCAAGCTAATTTTTTAAAATAACATTAACAAGTTCCTGATATGGTAGTCTTATGTACATATATGAAACAGCTGTTTAGAAAAAAACAAGTTTTACTTACAAGTGCTCTGACGCATGACACACTAATATTTCAAGCTTACATACGCCAGCTATATGCCAGCTTATATCCGCATCGCCACAGCCATTGCTAACACGCTGCTATTGCAAATTAACATACTGGTGAGTTCCCAGCACTAGATGTTAAACGGCGCAGACTTGTTATTGTGTATTTTTTATTGAATTTAAATATTGAACAATAATATACGGTATAGTCGAGTACATTCCGTACCATGCAGTCAAAAAGTTACAAACAATTGTATCAAATTTGTCAAAAATTGGTCAAAAAATTTGAATGTAGTACAATTACATTTGAATTAAGTACATATACATTTTTTGCACTTAACGATATAATAATTGTACTAGTCCAGAACACAGTTCCGCCCTCCATTCTTTATTTAATCCAAATCCAATCATTTCCATAATTATTCATTATCATGACACTTTTTACACATTATTTCTTTTGCATAGGCTTTCACAGGTTCTTATATTACTCGTCTATCCATTCTTGCCCCGTCAACGTTCTACTACAAGATTTCCACTACTTCTCGTTCTACATTCAATTTCCCAATTTTCTTGAAATTTACATTTCCTACCAAACTTCTCGACGAACATTTTTAGATTTTCTATAGTTCCAAGGAACTTAATCTATCCCATTTTCGATTACTACCACGATATTATTAATGAACTTTTTGAATTTGGTGAATGAAAGGTAAGGGTGAAATTGGATTTGTAGTTTCACCTCCTACATCCAAATTTACAATTAAGACGTCAGTTAAAAAAAAACACGATTTTATATTTTTATCAAAAATTTTTAATTTAGTCCCGTTAAAGTAAACCTGATCAAATATAACTCATTTGTGCTAACGCATCTTTCAATGCTCAAAACAGTTACGATAATTACTTGTTGGTATAGCCTTGATCTTTTACAGAGATGCAGCTTTTATCGCCTCAATGATAGCAAATCTACGTCCTTTCGTGGGTCGTTTCAGTTTTCGAACCAGTTATGACCCTTTTGTGTAAATCAGGATTATCATTACCGTCATTCAACAGCTATTTTTCATCGTTTCAAGTTGTTGACGTTGTGAGGCGTCCAGAGCGAGGTTCATTATTAGCATGTTCCCGACGTTCTATTTTTACAGAAGATTAGATCCACATGGCTTTAATCGAATGCGAAGAATCGCCTTGCACATTAAAACTTCTAACATTTATGAGTCTCACAATCAAGCAAAAAATGTTTTATACAACGTTCAAAATGTGAATACAAAAACTTACTTTTTGAACATAACTCGTACATCTCTTAATAATAAGTATAAGTTTTTTAGTATGTACACTTATATATGTAAGTCTATAAAATTTGAATTAAACTTTATGGTTTTTCTTTGTTTACTTTATCTGTTATAGGTCGAATAGGAACTGTCGTTGGATGGGGACGTACTTCCGAAGGCGGTGAACTACCATCAATTGTGAACCAAGTGAAGGTTCCTATAATGTCCATTACGGAATGTCGGAACCAAAAATACAAAAGCACAAGAATTACATCGAGCATGTTGTGCGCCGGAAGACCAAGTATGGACTCATGTCAGGGTGACAGTGGTGGGCCGTTACTCTTATCAAATGGTGTAAAATACTTCATTGTTGGTATTGTTTCATGGGGTGTGGGTTGTGGACGAGAGGGTTACCCGGGAGTGTACACCCGAGTAAGCAAATTTATACCATGGATAAAATCCAACTTAGAAAATACTTGTTTGTGTTCATAGTTAATTTATTAATAAATTGTTATGTGCAACATAATTTAGAGTATGATTTTTATTAAAAAATGTAAGTTATTGGAGTATTTGAGAACTTTGGGAGACTAAAAGCCCAATATAATATATATTTGGTCTGATTTTTTGCATTTTGTTTAGACATTCTTGGATTGGGATCCGACCTTCAATCTTGCTCAAAAAACTCAGGAAATAAAAATGTATTCGATAGTTTTTTTTTGTTTGGACGAGTGTGATTAATAACATGACCATAAAAAAGGCTAATGCTTATTGGGTGCTAATACATACTTTGTATTTAAGCATGATGAATTCTAATAGTTAAGGAACTATTATAGCCCATTCTTGGAAAAGTTTTCGTGGATTATGGCTTAGAAAACGTATTTTTTGGCAGGATTTAGAAAGAACCTGTTGCAGTTATAAACTCACCGAAGAACTCATGAATATGTGCATATAGAGATAGATACATACTTTGAGTACTATTTACAAAGAGCAGAGTTGTTGAGAGACTGAGATTTTATAAGACTCCCCCGAAATTACTAAAATAACAAACTTGATCTAATTTTTTATAAAGAGTCTCTTACACCCATGTGTGCATATAGAGATAGATACATACTTTGAGTACTATTTACAAAGAGCAGAGTTGTTGAGAGACTGAGATTTTATAAGACTCCCCCGAAATTACTAAAATAACAAACTTGATCTAATTTTTTATAAAGAGTCTCTTACACCCATGTGGCTTTGACTTAGGTTGATTATTGCAAGCAATAGCTTTATAAAAACGTTTTAAATTTTATTCATTTTAGGGAGGATAAAAATTGGCCCAAAATCGTCTCATTATTAATAGTTGGCATTTCAAAAACCAACCATTTTCGCCGGCGGTAGCGTTTTTATTTGTTTTATTCGATTTATATTGCTTTATGTTGCTTTTTTCTGAGCAGAGTTAATGTCTTGAATCGAGGTTATTATTCAAGCAACACGTGAGAAAGTAGCAACACATTAACTGTAATGACACAATAAATAATTTTTGTACATTGTGAACCTTTTATGTTGAAAGTATTTGCAATGTGATTGCTATATTATTTATAAGTTGAAAGGAATGCTGATGGTTGTTTTGGGGTTTGTTGTGGTCGCCCAAAAATACAATCGGAAAATTATTAAAAAAAGGGGGTTGCAAAATTTTTGCTGTGTTGTGATTTAACAAATAGCCGTGAAGAGTTAATGATCCAAAGCGTTTGCCACTTGTTAAAATTTCTTTGGCTAATCAAATATTTGTCAGTGATAAGCATAAATTAATCAATTGAAGAAAATGTGCCTTTCGAACTTTTCTACCCTTGTAACTAAAATTCTTTGAAAAATAATGTTTAGGGATTTTTTTGTTGCTTAAGAAGGCTCCTTTATACTCGTACATCTACACACATGATTTTATAAAGCTATAAGTAAAATATAACAGCAGTTTTTATAAAGCCATATCGTGGAAATCACATCGAAGAAGGAACCGTGAGTTTGTCAGAGGATGCTCGTCTGTTTATTTACAACTGTAAAAAAACATCAATAGTAGATAAATAAATTGATATTTACCTTCTCTACCTCTACCTCTTCTTACCTCTATAATTCAGGCAGTTTCAAAACTTCTTGTTTCGAAGTATCGATCAGTTAAAGGTTTGTTAGCTACAAATTTTCAATCCTTTTTGTAGTTAGACTTACAAATACTTCTCTGTATAAATAACGTTTAGGTAGATGATTTTCTGTTATCAAGCAAATTTGCTTTAATTATGAAGATCATAACGATTAATTGTGTGTTTTTTCTATTGGTACATAATGTAGTCCATTTATTTACAAATAACTTTTCAAATCCACATTGCAAATCTAACCAGTTTTATTTACGAATATTCAACCACTCTCAACAAATTGAAGTTAAAATTGAAAACACTTCCAAAGTTTCCAAATTTAGAACAGGCCTGAATACTTTTAAAGAGATAAAAACGAAAATTGTTTTATGTTTACCAAAAATTAAATTTGTAGTATTTTATTTCGTGTCTTTTTCGCGTTCTTCGTACGCAAAGTTCACATTGTAGAGTATCTCTTGGAAGAAAACCATATCCAGCCACCGATAGTCTTCCAAAGGAAAAGAATAAGATTCCGGTCAACCATCAAGGAAACAATTAAAGTTTTAAAGTTCTAGACAATATCCCATCAACCTCTAAGGGCTTGTGTAACTGTTCCGTTTCAAGGTTTTTCGTCCTCGGATTTACCTTCAGATGATGACCAGTCATCTCTTACCAAAACGTTAAAAACGACTTTTATAGAGGCTTTTAAGTACAGAATTATTTCTTTTTCAGCAAAAGTAGCTCTTCGAATAGTACTGAAAATGTCTCAACCAAGAAAGTCGCCAATCAAGTGACCAATGCGTCTGGATCGCCACCTTGCGTCGATGCTACTCCAAATATTTCCGAACAAGCTGCCAGTCCAAGTGTTGCTGCTAATTCCACAAAAATTCAATGGAGTCAGAATCTCTTTTAACTTAATCAGAATCTCTTGTCAATCCTCAGATGCATATTGTCACTTGTAAAATCACTGCTGAGTTAGAGGCTGACAATTCTACTATATGACATTCCTACATGCCTAGAGAAGAAAGAGGGTTATAGTTGTCATTAAAGGTTTACACAAATTAACACCAACTGGTATTATAGAGTCTGAGCTGGTCTCCTTTAAAGCTCGTTCTCTTTATGAAAAAAAAAGAATTAGATATTTTCTTTGTTGAACTTGCTCCTAAAGAAAATAATTTGAGTGTGTTTGAAATCAAGCATCTTAAGTACAAATAAATAAAAAATACAATGCCCAGAAATCGCCCTCAATGTAACAGATGTCAGAATTATAGACACACTTAACGTTATTTTCAGAAGCCACATCGATGTGTTAAATGCGGTAAAGATTATAATACTGCTGATGCACAAAAACTTTTGAATCTCCTGTCACTTGCGATTTGTGCTTCGATTCACATACAGCAAATTATGAAGGATGTGCTGTATGTGTACTAGCAGGCTCAAGCTCAACGTAGTGATTCCTTGACATTTTACAAATCTTTAGCAGGACTAAATGCTAATCTTTATCGACATCCTCATTCTGTTTGATCTTTTCAGCCTTCTCCAGCAGCAGTTTCTGACCAAACATCCTCTCCCTCTCTTGCTTAAGTAGTTGGAGTAAAAATAGGGAGACCTATTGGAGATAGATCTTTGCGATATATTACGTCTATAGACGCAATACCGACACCTAACTAAAATTCTCTTGACGAAGCTGAGCTTATCAGATTTTTAGGTGACCTCGGATCCAAGTTTCTTATTCCAGGTGATTGGAATGGAAAACGTAGTGTATGGGACGCTGTTCGCGCTTGGTAAAATTACTCAAGAAATTGTCACGAATTCAAGATTGAATGTTTTAGCTACGGGTTCACGTATTCATTGTCCTAACGACCACAGTCGGAAACCAAGCCCAATAGGTTTTGAAATTTTTGGTGGCAGTCCCTTCTTCTTCCTTTGATATTTAAAAAAATTTTGATCTGAGTTTTGATTAGATTCAGTTTTCATCACGTTTTATCAAGGCACTGCCTTTAGGAAGATGAGGAAACCTATTCTTCCTTTCAATGCGAACCTGGCTTATGTTTTTGTCTAGGCTTGCTACTATATTGGGCCTAAAATTAAAACTGCGGGCGATGTTGAAGATGCCGTTGAGCTTTACAAATATATATATATTTATAATGCAGTTAACCTTGCACCAAAAAGTTCTTTTAGTTGGACTGGTGCGTCCCGGTTTCTTTTCAAGTCCAAGGTCTTAGCAACACTGCAGAGAAAATTTACGTTTACGCACAGATGACTTCGATCGGAAAATCCCATGGGCGACTCGGCATGGAAACGAGCAGCCTTAACCCTTCGGTGTGCTCATTTTCAAAGCAAGGTCGGAATTTTGTTGATGCACTATTATAAATGTCAGTCCTTTGTATGCCTTCATGTTGCAATCTATGGACATTCACGAGAAGGATTAAACATTAACCAGCTAGAATCTCTTCTATTCTTGGACTCAGGGGAAAGTGTCAATCTGACCTTCAAAGAGCTGCATTATTTGTCTGACCACTTAAAGCGTCGATTTACTCCCTTTGATTTGGCAATTCAGGAAGGTGTTTCTTGCACTTTGTTAAGATTACAACATTTAAATTATTCGTTTCAATTCCTAAGAGAAATAACCAATGAAAAGCTCAATCTCGAGCTTCAGTTTATAAATTGTAAGAAAGCTCCTGACTATGATGGAAATGATAGTAGAGTAGTTGGGGCTCTTGCTGAACGTGCTGTTATCTTCTAGTTCCTGAAATTCGGGTTCTTCATACAATGCACTTCCTCCATGTTAATGGATGTATGCTATTGTGATTATTACCCAAGCCAGACAAGCCTTTGGATAAAGATACTCCTATCGTCCCATTAGTCTTCTACCAACTTTTTCTGAAATTCTGGAAAGGATTATACTCGGTAGAGTGAGAGCATGTAATTGACGATATACTAGTCTTTCGCATCAATTTGGTTTCATATCTTTGCCTTTTTGTCTTTTTTGACATAAAATGGAATTTCAATAGAGTATGAAGGTCTCCTACGTTCAAACTAAACCGGATAGTACCGACACTGCTTTTCTTGCTTTTCAAATCGTTAGTTTTGTAGCAGAGGCTTTAGTGTGTTCGTCAATAGAGAAATCTCTAGTATCAGATATCAGATATCTGCTGTTGCCCCATAAGGTAGTATGCTTAATCCAACTCTGTATAATCTTTTACGCATGACATGCCTGTTCCTGTGGATGATGGACTTTCTTTTGCTTAGTCTCTTATGCGGACGACACTTAGATTCTTAGCAGTGACACTGATCCAGTTGTTGGTCAATCTCAAAATCTTAAAATTTTGTTGATCGATTTGTTTCTTGGACTGAGAAAATTATGATTTCGGAAGAGAAATGTGTTAATGAAAGCTACACTAAACGTTGTGGAAATCGTTGTTAATGGCAATCTAATTTCATGTCTAAATATCTCGATATCGTGTTAGACCATCATCTGTCGAGAGTTAAAGGTGCCTCTAGTTGCAAAATGCGCAAATTAAACTGGTTAATTTGTCCGACATTAAAGCTGTAGCCTGTCTAATAAGCTGTTGCTTTTTAAAACCGTAATTGTCGCAGCTGTGCAGTATGGGTTAAATGTTTGGAGTACTATTTCTAACTCAAAGATTAAAAAGGTGAAAGCCAGCCAAAATTTGGCTTTAAGGAAAATCATTCAAGATGCCTGGAATGTGAGGGTGTCTATGATTCCTTCTTTTTTATAAGAAATCAATCGGCATACTTTCCTGTATAATAATAAGCTCAAAAGTCACTCAATCATTTTGTTAAGAGCTTTGGCTGCCAGCCCATCTCGCCCGATTTGATTTCTGTTAACTATTAAAAAGCCAGTAAGGGAGCTTTTGCTTTGCCGAATCTTATATACTCTTGCAAGCGTTTCCCCAATTATTCTTATTGGAAACTCCTTTTTATTGTTTTGTCAACAAGAATCACATACGTTTCTGAAGATTTGGGGGCGTTGCCACGCCCATTCTATAATTTGTCTTAAAGAAAGCAATGCAGCCATACTTCACTACATCTTGTAGTCTTGTATCTCTTCTGCTCACACAGATACCCCATTTTTAAGTATTTTGCTACATGAGCGGTGCCGATCCCATTATTATAAGACTTTGGAATATGTAGTCAAGCATTAATAAAAACACGTATATGCAAAGTTTGATCTGCTTATGTTCAAGAACAAAAAAGTTTTTCTAACATAAACCGTATTTTTAACTGATCGTTCCTATGGGATCTGTATGCAATAGTGTCCGATCTTGACCATTTTTACACATTGTCTTTATTTATGTCAAAGAAGTCTTTATGCAAAATTTTGATCCGATAACTAAAAAAAAAATGTTATTTTTCAACCAAAAACCTCAAAACCTCTCCTTCTGTGCGTTGCAAACTTCATGACAAAGTTAATACACTCTTGCAAGTGTATACAAATGAAATAATAATAATAGTACAGTTGTGACTAAGGATTACATTCACCTCCTATCTTCGCTCTTTAACCCCTTCAACTTTAAGAAAGACATATTTCAGATGTCACAAAGAAGGAGATCGTCTAAAGCCATTAATGACCCGTCCACAACAAAATTGATGTACACTTGTACGGCCCATTTTGGAATATGGGTCGTGTATTTCGGATTCTCCTGCCAAAAGTATAAGGACTATATTGAGTCTGTTCAGAAATAGTTTCTTCCGTTTGCTCTTACGAATCTAGACTTAGACCCTTGTGTTCATCTTCCACAATATAGTAGTCGGTTGAAGCTGATTAATTTGCCAACCTTGTTTAGTAGTAGAACTATGCTCTGAATTTTAATTTTACATAACCTAATTAATGGCTTAATGTACTCCTCCACGTTGTTGGCGTATATACAGTTCAATGTTCCTGCTCATATAACCAGTAATTTTAATCCGATCTGTCTTAGTACCTGCAAATCGACATATTTACATATTTTGTATAAGTAATTAAGACTTATTTGTAGTCGTTAAGGAAGTGTTTCTAAACTATCGTAAGTCCTTTTAATTGTTTGTAGAGTAAGTAGTAACGCGACTGTTGACTTCTTGTCTGCAGTCGCGGAGGAGGCTGACCTGGTGTCGCAAATCCATTTGAGGGTATGTTGTAGTTAAAAAAGAAACAAAATTTGGCACCCAAAGTGTGTTTTGAAATACAAAAAAAAAAAAAATGTCTCATAATTTGAGAAGTTTGAATTAGTTTTCCCTAAATTAACTACAGACTATCACTATCCGGAAATAAGAATCATCAACCATAGCGTCCTGTCTGTTAGAGGTGGACGTTAATGATAATAAACGGTAAAGGTCGTAATAGCTAATGTTTAGTTAATTGTATGTAATGGTGGGTAGTCATCTATATTAAACATTTTATGTTTGTCGAAATTTTACGAAACTATGAATTGAAACCTAGAGAATAGATACAATATTCTTAGATTGGACTCGTTTGCTAGCGATTAGGGTCTGTTTAAAGTGTTTTACGCGTAAATGACTCGTGTATGGTATAGTGTTGTTACATGAGGACCAAGATTTAAGTTTTGTCTTTCCACTCATAATTTCTATAGTTTTCGTCAGGTCTAAATAACTAGGTGAATTCCTCGAAATTCCCTCCGTTGATAACGAGACATCCTAATGAGAAAGTTATTGCTATTATTTTTCGATCTAACACAATATGTATACATTCCAATAGTAAAATAAATTATTGTTGTAATTGGTGTTCTAAGTTTCAGTAAAGTTATTAAACCTTTTGATATAGCGTTGTATTAGTTGTAGTAATAGTTGTCTTCAGTCCAGATATTTGGGATGGATGAGTTCCAACCAGGAGGTTGTGATGAAATACGTTCTTTGTAACCCTTTTATTAAAAAGCAACATAATTTGTGTTCCCATTTCATAGATCAAGCGTAAGAAAAATAAATAATTATTTCAAATAATCAACACGGCATATCATTGATATTTTCTTTACATTTTTTCGTAATGGAATATACTTGTACTGTTCACACCAACGTAAAATGCGTAAAAACGAATTTAAGGGTTTATTAAAAACTTATTTCCAAAACGGTAAATTAGAGGCATAACATTATAGAACTAATTAACCTTAGCTAATTTTTCAACTCTATGTTAAATTTGTATCAGTTGCGTGAAATTCACTGTTTACACCGAATTTAAAAAACTTTGTCTATTTTGATGTAAACAGAGGCAAATTTATGAATGTGTAATTGTGACAACTGTAAACTGTCTGCCATAACGAATTTGTTACAGGCGACCTTTTTGTTAATTTGCATCGCATCAGAAATCCAAATCGTTATTATTATACTATTATTTAAAATCTGTCAAAATGCATGGTTTGGCAAAACACAACATTTCTAAATAATAGAAACTGGGGGTAAGTTGACAGCCTTCCATTGCATTTGTTGCGGAGTGATGTTCAACAAATACGTGTAAGGCGAGAACAATGATGTTTATTGTGGCTTTCCACCAAAACGAAACGAGTGAGAAATAAATTGTGTCATGCTACGTAAATGAAACAATAAGCGTTACATAAATGAAATATGCTTGGTTTGTAAAAATTGTATTGTGTACTCTTCACACTTGTCAGAACAGCATAATTATATTTTATGGGGTTTTTATATGCACACTTCAAGAAGGAATCTGGTATACTCCCCAATAATATATGTACATACGATTTTGTCTATATGGAGTCGGAAGGAATCAAAAATAAAATTCGTTATAGTGAAAAATGAATCTTTTAGATTAATTAAAATAAGCGTGTGGCAAGTCGTTTAAATTCCGACTTTATGTTGAGTTTATAAAAGTACTACTTTACCTGATAAAATGTGTGGAACAAAAGATGATAAAACAACAAACGCCTTGTCTTCACGGGAGATCGAACTACGACCTTCGCTTTATTAGCTGCGCTAATGGTTTGGCCGTTGGGTGCCAAGTGTTTTTCTTATGTGATTCTTTTACCTGATTTTATGTGTTTTTATGACTCAAAACAATTTTAAAACAAATTACAGTCGGCATTGCCCCTTGCCACAACATTAAAGAAAAACAAAATCAATCAAAATCAAATCAATATTGCGTTTAACGCATTTGAAACTATTCCAAACTGTTTCGCTGTCGTCAATTTACGGATAAATTCAGTTTCCATAAGAAAACTTCAACTGCTCTTGGATTTAAACATTTAACTTTATATTTCTGGAAACCACAAATATGCACTTATTTTTTTGACCAAAACAAAATCATATCACAGTAAATCAAAGGTAAATTTCATGTTTTCACTTGTCGGCCTTTTCAAAAAAACTTTAATTGATCGAGAAAAAAGTTCACATTTTGAATCATCATCACGGATGTGTCCCAATGCTAGTATCAATTTAAAAATTTTACAAGCATTACTCTCGCCTGCTGATAGAAATACTATATATATAGTTGAGCTCAAAATATTAATATTTCATAGTTCCTTTTGATCTTGTCGTCTTGCAAAATTTGGATAGCGATATTTTTGTTTTAATGAAGGTCTTTAAAATGTTTTGGGGATACCGTCTTCTGATATCTGAGGCCAACAATTATAACGAAAGTCATGCTGTCATATGTTAGTAAGCCAACATGTCAAAAGTGATGTAGCCTAATTTGTTTTATTGCTATTAATAAAAATTCCTAATATCCAAATCTTACCAATCATGTTCAATAACCAAAACATAATAAAGCAGCTATATTGCTGAAAATGATAATTGATTAATTTCGTTTTCAGATAATATAATGTAATAATCATTTTATTCAAATTATATAAATGCAACTTGCGTCTAAAATCTTCTGTTTTACTCCCAATTGAATAAAGAATGTTTTTTCACTAATGATCATGAATTTTGCGCTACGCTTTGCTTTACCGTACTCTGTACTGCAAATCCAATAGTATTTAAATATATTAAATTTCTTCGAAAATGTTCTACCAACTTTCCGAAGTTTAAATCAGTTGTCAATCGTAATATTTCTTCTGGTTGTCAAATAGACGTCAATCAGTGTTTGCCATCGTCTAATTTTAAATAGACTTAATGTGCTCTTTGAATCATCGGGTGTTCTCCAAAGTGGTGTTAATCGTTACTTTTCAACATATTCATTTGTGACTGACATTTTAATATACTTGTGTTCACACATTTCCTTGTCCGTGAGTAAAGCTAAATTGCTTCGTTGCTCTAGAAATTTGTATTCAAAATTCTTCGTATGAATTTACTCTATTTATAACTAAATAATTAAAAATGTTCACCGATTTTTTGGAAAACTCTTACATGACTTCTTCTATGAACTATGAACTCCTTTTTCGTATTATCAACTTTCTAGCATACATAACCCTATAAATAAAATCCGAGTTAATTGAGTTGTGTTACTTAAAACTCATTACTGATCATTGAAATAATTAAAAGGCGTTGTCATAATTTATTTTAGACTTGATAAGTATGGAAAAAAATGCTCGCGATATTTCCTTGGTTTTCCACAATCGTTGGCACTGTGATTTTCAATTCTGTCCCTGATACCTGATCATTAAACACTACGTCATTGTCGAACTATATAATCGTATAAAATCAAAAATTTGTCGTGTGTTATTCGATTGCATCACATTGACTCCCCGTTTCAATCACACATAAGTACTTTTAAGTAATGCAAAAGCCGACAAGAAACATGCTTTTACAAGCACCGCTTTGTAACGAATGAGTGGGTAAGTATATAGCACATATTGTCTGTGAATAACTGATTTTTTTAGGGCATATCGTTTGGACAATATTTTTTTTTGAAACAGATTTTTTTATACTCTTGCAAAAAGAGTATATTAACTTTGTCATGAAGTTTGCAGAGACGAGTTCAAATAACGATGTCCATCTGTCCGTCTGTCTGTTTCAATGCGATTTCCACCCCGAGTTATAAAGTTAGCAAAAAAATTTAAGCGTAGAAAATTTTCTTCTCCTTTCAGGTAGTTGGTATGTAAAAATCAGTTTGATCGGATGACTATAGCATATAGGAACGATCGTTCAAAAATGATGTTTTTGCTTAAAAAAACGCGTGTTTTTGGAGTTATCGACTCAATATTTTGCACAAAAACTTTTTTGACATCTACAAAGATACCATGCAAAATCGGTCAAGATCAGGCTACTATAGCATATAGCTCCTATAGGAACGATCGGTTAAAAATACAGTTTTTGTCAGAAAAACTTTTTTGTTCTTGGATATAAGCAAACCAAACTTCGCTATTACGTGTTTTTATTAATGCCTGGCTAAAATCCAGAATTTTATAAAAATCGGAAATAAGGGCGTGGTACCGCACTATAACTTGACTACATTGCCTTCTTTAAGACAAATTAGAAAATGGGCGTGGCTACGTATATGATTCTTATTGGAGAATATAGCTCCCTTACTGTTTATACCCGGTACATACTGTACCAGGGTATATTGTGTTTGTTTGGCCGAAATGTTTGTAACGCAGAGAAGGAGGGGAGGGGGACCCTATAAAGTATATATATTCTTGATCAGGACGACAAGACAAATTGATTAAGCGATGTCCGTCCGTCCGTCCTCACCAATGGTTCTCGGAAACTATAAAAGATAGAGACTTGAGATTTTGAGGATAGACTCGATATGCTCGGTAGCAGATGAAGTTTGAACGGTTTTGAGCCACGCCCACTCTTTCCTTTCCAAGCAGCTACGCCCACTTTTTTAAAAGGCTATAACTTGAGTATGTAAGCATGTAACTGTAAGTATGTATACTAAGTATGTAAATTTTTATGAAACTGCATACTACAATTTCCTCCCCTCCCCTGCATAACCCCTCAAAAAGTGTTTCATTGTTAATTAATTAAAATTTTCCCCCCCTACCTTTAATTACCTCTCAAATAGTGTTTGCATGACAAAGCTTATATCTCCGAAATTGTTGAAGGTACGGACTTAAAATTTTGTTCGTAGACAAAGTATATATAACTTCTTAAGACTGCATACTAGAAAATGCCATTTTGTATTTGGACTACCCATTAAAGGCCCGTATTTTCCAGTTTATTTTTACTAAAATATGTATATCTCCACTAATATGAAATATACATGTCTGAAATTTTCAGTTAATATACGTTTTTAAACTGCATACCGAAAAACACCCCTTTATTTCATAGCTTCCACCACCATTCAAATGGGTGAGGGTATGTGCAGGGTATTATATGGTTGAGTATACTCAACTATACCGCCCTTACTATTTTTTTTTTGTTTTTAATTCCTTGTTGATAGTGTACACGATATCTCGATCAGCAATCATCGGAAAATTGCGGGGAACCGGGTTTTAATTCAGAAAAGAAATGTAAAAGGAATTACAGGAGTTTAAAAAAAAACACGAATTTTTTATAAAAATTTTGATGTTAACCAATTATCTTTCGAATGCGATCCTCAATCGAAAAACTCCTACGCTTCTCATTTTTGTTTTAGCAAGATCGGTCAAGTAGTTCTTGAGGTAACATGTACATCAGTTTGATCAAAGTTGTTTCGTGAAAAACTCGAAAGAAGAATCAATTCATTTTAAGGGGCCTACTGATTGTCAGGCTTATTATTGCTATAACTTTCGATAGTACCTAAATTCCAGAACTGGTAAAGGCTTAAAATATTCTTTAATTTTTTAAGGATGGCCTAACCGTAAATAGCCTTTATTACTCCAACTGTGTTTCGAATTTTAGAGACATTAAATACTGTCCCCATTAACGAAAATATCAACTTATTACAATCGTTTGCTTCAAGATATTCTCTACTCTATATAACCGGAATCCAGATCTATAATAATATCGTATTCTATTTAAGGTGTTAGCTCTAGCTAAAGTTAAAAATAAGAAATTTTTTTTCAGTGCATTTTCGGACGAAAACCTTTCGACACCTTTCTGACACACGCCAGTAGATGGGTAAAACTTTAAACGCGTTTTTCTCGAAACCGATGATCACTGTAACTTGAGAATGGTTTTACATACGTTTTACATTTTTTTTCATTTATTCTATTGAATATATATAATTGAACGAAGGATTTATTTTAAATTTAAAATCTTTTTTTTTTTGTGAGTAAAAGTGTGGCAAAATATCTAGTTTTGAGTTTGAGCGTCCGCCATTTTGTCAAAATTCTGACGATCTGGAGTCGAGCTAGAGTGAACACACCAGCGCTCTCTTTTAATTTAAGCCCCTATGAGAATTGCCGAACCAAATTAATTTTGAAAAATTTTTAAATACAACATTTTTGAGTTCTTCTTTAAATATATGTTCCAACTAGTTCTAATCCCTTAAGTATTCGAAAAATCGAAGATGTGGCGTACTTATTACAGTAGTAGAAGTCTTATAGTTTCATTGAGATTGGATCACTGGAACTGGTAGCTGCCATACAAAATTGAAGAAGAGGAAGAGTAACAAGTTTAAGTCGTTGCATGGAACATTTGTTGTTTCTTAACTTAACTTAACTTTATACTTATGTTCATAGAGAGACGTAAAAACTATTTTGATCGCAAATTGGGCACCGCCCACTTATAACCAAAATCAATAATTTCCATACCTCTGGCACCTAATAGGTATAATAGGTAGAGGTATAACAATGAAAATTGGTAAGTAGGCTGTGTGGATAAAGAGAAATAAGATTCCAAAGATAAAATGGGCGTGGCACAAAAGAGGTCATGAAGAGTATACAATCTTCGGCAATGTCGCGAACATTTCATGAATCACTGCCACTCTAGCATTATAAACATCAGAACTGTCTGCCAATAACAAACCCATTACGGATCGTTTAGCTCATGTAGTAAATTTTGTGTTTAATTAAATTAAAGTATTTTAGTGTAAACCCATATTGTCTTTTTTTCTTTGATCAGAAGACAAAGAAACACAATTGAATAGGTATTTTTCAATGCTCCATATACATATGTAGGCCAATATATGTATGTATATTTACCCAAAATAGGTACATTCATGAAAGGTAATTGTCATCGTATATTACTATATCAAAAGGCAGTTAATCGTAGGGTTGATTTCCGCAAGTGAGTTTCCTGTTTTTCAATGTATGGTGTTACCATACTTAACAATATGTTGAAATAAGACCATGTCGTTCTTAAAAAATTATGGTACAAGAGTATATTTGTTTTGTGCACGTCGAAAATGTAACACTCAAAAGGAGGCGTCGCTGACCCTATAAGCTACATTTATTTTGATCAGTATCGAAAGAGAAGTCGATTTACCTCTGTCCGTCTCTCCGTCCTTCAGTCTGTCATTCCGTGTGAACCCGTCTATCTCGGAAACAATAATATGTAGAGCCAAAATTCCTTTTCCTGTCGATTCTGCTATTTAATATACTGATCAAGCGTATTTCTCGGTTCCCCTCCGGAGCTGAGTTTAAGGGTGAGGGGCAAATAACTGAGGCTACCTCGGGTAAAAATATACAAAACTCGTATTTTGTCGGTTGACTTTAAGTCCAAGCTGACTTGAAGTCCAAGAAGATAGAATAGAAAAATTGGCGTGGCCACTCCCACATATAGTCCAAATTTCAAATGCTTACATCTTTTGAGTTATATAACTTACAGAAAAAAAACTTGGTGTGTATGCTATTGGAATAGAGTGTTATAAGATTCAATCATAAAATGGGCGTTGTCTACATATGGTCAAAATAGAAAAACTTTATATTGTTCAAACCAAAGTAAAATTTGGTACATACATATGTATTATATTAAAAGGAAATTAAATCTGTTTCTTTTGGAAAAAGGGTTGTTCGGGGCGGGGGAGGTATGGACATTGCCCTATTACAGCCGTTACAAACTGAATGTACAGGGTATGACGAAGTCCGGGACTCTCGACTGCAATTCCTTACTGGTTTTATTTATTGGTGGGCATAATTTTTGAATGTTAAAACATTATCATCGGTTTGCTCGAATGTGTAGTCAGTGTAGACACCTTGTACAATGAAGATATTTTTAAAAATTTATCTTCTCAAGACAATAAATAACACAATGTAAACCCAAAGATAATTTATGAACGTTTTTTGATGCGATAACTACACAAAAAAACTATAGTCTAAGCAAAGGTTATAAATACAAAATTATGTTTGTGCATATTACATCAGACACTCTAGAGAGCCTATAGTCTGCATTACTCGTGACCTCAGTATAAAAATATTACTTAAATTGCTCTATAGTGATTACCAACTTTGCTCTTTTATGTTGTGGTTTTTCACAAAATTGTAGTATAGAGTCGTGAATCAGTGTAAATATAGGATCAAAAATCACTTAACTTTACAATATATACTTTATCCACAAGGTCTATGGAGTAAGCTCTGCACTATTGTTGCGATCTGTTCCATATCACAAACATTTTTTGATAAGTTGACTATTATGAAAGATGCTATTATATAAAGTATAACAGCTTTCAATCACTCGAGAACTGAAACTGTCAGAGAGGCAAAACATATATCTTCAGCGTACTATTGAAATACATGTGGCCTCTCTATGAATATATGGAAAAGCAGAGATTTTTTTTGACAGATGAAATACAAAACTATTAAATGAGTCAAATGACTTCTTGCTGCCAATGAATATTGTTAGAACTTGGTTTATGTAAGACCCAATTAACTTGTTTTATAATTGCTTTTTTCAGTTTGATTCCACACAAAAATTATTACAAAAAAACCATTCACTTTTCACTTTTTATATAATTTTGATTTAATTTGTCTACTTAAAACTAATAAGCATTGGTGAGCAACCTATAAATAAATATTTTAAAGTTGTACATTGCAAAATTTTTTTCATTTTTTGTTTTGAGTTCACACCAAAAAGTTAAATATGTACAATACATTTCATTAGTCTTCAAAGATCAAAATACAAATATATGAGTAGATACATAAATATATTCTTATTTGTAAATGCATACAACCATCCTTATACGATGAGGAACCAAAGTTTTTTTAAATTACATACTATTACATACTAATACATCGTGTTTTTGACGCTTTGAGAGCACGCGAGACATCTTACACTGCACGCATATTATTTATTCGACTTTGTGGGTCGGAAATATTATGGGAGCTGGTTGGCGAATCAGTTAAAAGATTATTGTAATATCCTGTATTTACATTACCCAGAGGATTGTTCATCAAAAAGAGTGGGTGGGGAACCTGCAAGTTGTAAGATGAATTGAGCAGTTCGGATTTGTTGCCACCTGGCGTTGAATAGTGCATAAAAGGCCAATGCGTCGGTGTTGTTATTGTGTGCAATGGTGGAAGTGGTATCTTATGTTGTTCCTCCACTGATAACGTAGGTGATACAGACTTCGAACACTTTCCAAACGATGCTAGCGTAGGATAATACTGAGTTTCATCCGAATTGCAGTTCTTGTTGATATTAGCAATGTTCACAGCATCTGCTATATCAGCGCGATCTTCAGATTCGTGCAAGCTTTCTTCATAGACCGAATCTGGCTTGTCAGGTGTTATGAGACTTTCAATTGTAAATGAACGTTTTGGCCGGTAATTCTTCATCGTTACTGAGTCCAAAGTTGTTGTTGGTGCTGCTGTACAAGTTGAATTTAATACGGTGCCAGAGGCCGTCTGAGACGACATTGGAAAGCCAATATTGCCTGGTTGTGTTCGTGTTGCTACAGCGGCGGGATGTGTCATTAAGGTTGGTGAACGTGATATAGGTGTTAAGTGGGATATATGTGGCACATATAACGTTGATTCATTGGCTGGTATATCGAGTGGCATCATTCTTTGCACTGCCATGCCGTGGCCAGAATTTGCCGTAAAAAAGAATCTGTTGAGGTTTGCTAGAGCAGCTAATTCCTCATTAAGTATATCCTTATCGTTTTTGTGTAATTTAAAACGTTTCCGCCTTCTAAGCAAACTTCCGTTTTCAAACATATCGAACGCTTGTGGGTGCAGTGCCCAATAGGCACCTTTTCCTGGTCGGTCTGGTCGCCGTGGTACTTTAATAAAGCAGTCATTAAAACTTAGATTGTGGCGCAAAGAGTTTTGCCAGCGCTGTGTGTTCTTTCTATAATAGGGAAAACGATCCGTTATGAACTTGTAAATATCACTCAATGGTAGCATTTTGTCAGGACAACTCCAAATTGCCATTGCTGTGAGGGATATGTATGAATATGGGGGCTTCTGATCGCCATAGGATTCTCTCGAGGGTCTTGGCATATTCAAAAACGGTGAAAATTTGGGAGAGTGTAAGCGTTACAAGCATAAAGCAAATTAATATACATTGAATTTGTTTTTTTTTTATGGTTGTTATTGCCGTTTTATTTATTTTTTTTTTTTTTGTGAAGCGTATTTTTTTTTTTTTTTGCTATTTGTGATGCACACACACACAAATTTTCACTTTGTCATTGTTAATTAATTTGTTGTTTTCATTTTTTAATTCACTTAAAAAGTTTTGGTCGTTCATTACGAAATCCATTTTTTGATATAAACTGACCCAGCCATTCCGACGGCAATGCGAGAAAACGTATCCATATTAAATGGATAACTACGCCCGTAAAAAGTTAAAACTAAATCACCGCTTGAAACCGCTCTCTCGTATAAACATTCTCAGCCAAATCACCACTAAACGATGCATGCGTGCGCATGAAGGCACGAGGCCAGACGAAGCGCGACGTATAAAGTCAAATCAAATACGACCATGGAACAAAATTTCCGTCCCAGACAAACAGACGACGTCGACGACTACGACGACGACGACGACGAAACACGAGTCCGCATGAAGAGAACACAGCACAGCACACAACACAACACAACGCAACACAACCAACCACAATCAAAACATAATCACTCACTCCATTGTCCTCGCTGCTGCTACTGCTGTCGATGCCAGCCCACTGTCTATCCGCCACTATACTGGAATGCCAATACCACCAACCCCATACAGAATTAGCGGAAGAACATCAAAGAAGAGAACACTGATATTCATGCACAAGAAGACAAAGAGATGTGAACGAGAAACTGCCTTTACCTAAATAAGCGGCAAAGGTAAACTACAAAACAAAAGGCCTCACATACGATGACTACGAGTATACGCAAGCGAGGTGTTGAAAAACAAAATTACAAACACTTTAACAATTTACTGATTTTACGTTTTTATAATCTTGTTAGTTAATTTGGCTTGGCTTAGCGATGCTTTAGCTTTAGCTTTAGTCTCAAAAAGCGGCTGGTTGTGTGAGGAAGGTAATGCGCGGAAACACACGCCCAACTTGGAACAGCAAGTGCCGCTGCCGCTGCTGCTGCCGCTGCCTCTACCTGCTTACCTTAAGTGAAAAACATAAAGCCAGCTATTGGCAAGTTAATTTTCAAGAACCAGTTTCCTTTACTCAGCTCCAAAACTACAAATATTTGTGTATACAACAACTTCCCATATTGACATGTGTAGGGCAGACCGAGTTAAATACCTTGACACTGGGGTTCAGTTTTATATTTTTACTATCACCACACTATTGTTGTTGCACAATTTGTTTACCAATACAAAAATTATATCTGCACTCTACACTAATTCATTCGCTTAGAGCGGTAACAAGGCAGTCAACAGCTTACAATGAGTGGAAAACAAGTTAACAACCATCAAAACAATTTAAAGCAGTGAAGAGGAAAACAATACACAATGGAACGACTGTTTTGATGATGCTATTCGTAAATACAGATAAGTGTGAACGAGATGGCACTCATTTGCTTGGCAATCAACAACGGAGGCCGCCAATTTGATTGGCTTGACCTGATTGGGTGAATCGTTGTTGGGCGGAGTTTCATTACTGCTTTAATCCTCCGTCCTTTGAAGAGCACCAATGTTTGTCGTTTCAGTTGTTTATTCATTCAGTTTCAATTACCAAATCGATTAATAACTTTTGTGTTTATTTTTTTATTTATTTATTTGTACATTTGTATATAAATGCAAACTTCGCTAGAGCAGCCTAATCAATTAGCAAATATTTATTGTGAGTTGTTTTGCATGACTGCTTATATTTAACTCTTTAAATAAATGCACGTTAATGAGGTTGTAATTAGAGTTGTTTCAGGCCATATTGCAATACAATTAAATGTTGTACAAATAATGATAACAAAATATAAAATGTTTGTGTCATTAAAATAATATTCAGTTCAATTAGAGAAGTATTTCAATAAAAAAGGGTACAATAAGTCGAATTTTAGTTTTCTACTTACTATATGCATTACCACATTGTTAGGAACTATCGTATACGGCGTACCGTAGGCATATTCAATTAATTTTGTTTTCTCACCCTCTAATTGTTTAAACAATTGAAAGTTCCTCGAGAAAAACAGAACAAGTATCTTGAGTTGGAGGATTGTAATTAACATTTTTTATTACTAACTAGGAGATGAACTTTCGTCTGTTATATAAAAACCACTTGAGAAATATGTAGGTTATAGGTGGAAAATTCTTGTATTCTAGGAACCATGTTGGATAGAAGCAAGAAAGCTTTAATGAATTCTATTTGTATTAAATTAAATGGTCTCACTCCCAAAAAAACTAAGGTTTTATATGATTGACCGACTCATCATAAAATTTCCGAAACGATAAGCCCGATTAAGATGAAGTTTTGCACAGCGACTACTTTTGTAATGTAAACGCTCACTAAAAACAGGATTCCTGAAAGTCCTGTTTTTTCAACAAGCGAATTGGGCGGATATCAGTTAGTAGAACTAACGATAGAAAAGTAAAAAATCTATCGTCACACCGAAAAAATATAAATAGCAGCATTTTAGTGCTACTAACCAAGCAGGTTTAACATGGTGAGTTACAAAGCGCATGTTTAGTTGCAGCGGTTACTTCTACAAAATTTAAACAAAATGTCTATTATAACAAACAAATTGTAAAAACTTAATTTTTCGTTAAAAAAAGATAATATTTTTGAAATATTTAAATCGATTATTTCAAAATCAAATGAAACCACTCACAAATTATTTATATGGATCTATGTTGTTGTATGCAAGAAAAGGGATTTATTTATAAAGGCACTAATAAATCATGAATGCTCAAAACAGTACAAATTTACTTTTGATTATATTACTTATTATTTTTATTACTTTTATTTAGTTCATTATAGTAGCCAAGTATTAACCCTAATTCGGATAAATCAAAAATTGTCTACCAGATATTAATGTCTGCTATTAAATAATTTTGGAGTGATCAGTTTTAAAAAAGGAACATTTAGTAAGCGAGAATTCTAATCAAAAGCAACTATAGTACAAAAAAGTCTAGGGAACTCTGATTTAAATCACTTTTTTAAATTTCTTTCAACTAAAAAAAGACTTTTCATTCTGTTTAGTCTTTGAGAAACATTACTTAGTTCCTATAATATGTGTTGATATTAGTATTTAGTCTATTAAATCTGTGACAAATATTAAATACACTACTCAATTATATATGGTATGGTATATGGTTTTTGTGTTAAAAAAAGATAGTGCGGTCATGGGACCCCAGCCAGGAACGAAGCTCCTTACGCTCTTACTGCATTATAAATTACCGAATCAAAACTAAATATTAAGAAATAAGGAATAATAAATATAATTTATTTTTTATATCTTTATTTAATAATGTTAACATAAATTATTTACACAAAAAAGAGAGTTTGTAACATGTTGTATGGTGTTTTTGCTCAAGTTCAAGGCTCGATTAGTACGTATGAACATTTTTATTTTTATTATTTTTAAAAATTATATCAGAAAATTCATCGGTTCGAAACAGAACAGAAAAAAAGTTCTGCTTCTGTTACATGACAGCTTTTAGTTTAGCAAATAATATTATATCAATTGTATTATACTTATTGTTTTTAATATTTATATTCTAAAATTTTGCTAACTATTAAAAAACAATCTGTTTGGGTGTCGATATTACGTATCAGCCCTTGAACTCGATAAATTTGTCTTGACGAGCAGCAACTATATCCCAAGATGGCACCGAGTAATTTGGTATTGATATAAATATATTTATTTAATAGCTCTATAGTCGCACGCATATATACACAACAAACCCATTTCGTTACGTGCCGATTTCGACAATTTCTCTCATTTTGGTCTACAGGCAAGCTCTGTTAAGGAACTTCTTTCCTTCTTTGTCAGGTTTTTCAAAAACACTTTCTCGAACTTCCATTCGAACTCCGGTTGCATATTAGCAACTTTTCATCTCTGTATTTATTAATCATAACCCTACTAGGAAAATCCGAATTCATATGGTTATTATTATTTAAAAAACATTACTCTTATTTGAGATGAGTATCAGTCCAATTCAGTCCTCTTGGCCAATTCAGCGGCCACTTTTAAAAAATCAATTAAAACTTCATCAACGGTCAATCTAGGCAAACGTACAACTTCTAAGATTTGTCGTATATGTTCAGCACATTTCTCCGACCTATGTGATTCACAAAATTGGGAAATGCCTGGGAACAATAGATTCTTTATACAAGTAATAATGAACTATATTGTTTCATTTGTATTTCGAGGTTTAGAGGCACCATTTAAATCGTTCGTAACCGAATTGTGCCTCATATGACATATTTGGGAGTGTTCGTCCTTTAATGTAGCGACAAAAATAACATTTAGCCCAATTGATTCCAATGACAGTGAAAACAGTCTTGAGGGTGCAGAAAAGGCAGTCTCTGAAATCGAATAAATGAAACACTAAAAGATTCTATGGATTTCTTGCACTCATTGTTTAATCATATAAGAGAGATGATGTACTTTTAACAGATTTATTTAAAGCTCCCATTGAGTTGGCCAAATGCGCAAAATTTTAGTTGATAAACTTCAGTTCTACAAAACCGATAGCCTTCCCAAAATGGCAATTTGTTTAAATCACAATAACGAAAACTTATTGAATCTCAATATAAATTTGTGACGTTTATTGTGTTTTCATTTCACGCAGTGATTAATATTATAAATTTGACACGAAGTTTGTAACACCCAGAAGGAAACACATCCGACTAAACAAAGTATATATGTACATTCTTGATCAGCTTGACAAGATGAGACCAGCATGATTGGACCACTGGAACTATAACCCCCATACGAAAAGGTGAAGAAAAATAAATAAAGATAAAGTCATTTAATAAAAAAGCTTTTTGATTTTAAGTATAGGAACTGAAAGCTAATCGTTTCTCGTAACCAGACCAAATGTCTGAATGTATCATTGAGATGGGACCACTGGAACCGGTACCTGCCATACAAAATAGAGAAGAGAAGCAAATTTATGTAGTTGAAAAGAAATCAATCTTCGGCAAGACCGAATGTAGTAATCTTACTGCTTTTTTTTCTTTTAGATTTAATAATGTCTTCTATTCTCATCATCATGTGTTCAATTCTAAAAATAAGTTCTTACTCAAAATTGATATTAATAACGTTCGACATTTGATTTTCCTGGAATATCTTTCGCTGTTCCAAAAATCAGAGTCAATTTTTGCATAAAGGAGAACTTATTTAAGTATTGGTAGAATGGAAGTTGTGATGTAGGGTGAGGGGATGTCCATGCCTATGATATTAGATTAGTTTTAGGCTTCGTATAAACTAATTATCCTTATTCTCGCATGCATGTTTTCGATCGTGACCAAGGGCGAACCATGAGAAGGAAGTATGGAATTGGTTACAATAACCACTTGTAAAATTAAAAAATAGAATGCTTGCTTTAATCCTCAAAGCACTTCTAAAAATAATTTTTAGCATTGCGCTCTTCCAGCTTGCGAACAAACATCGCTGAAAAATGTAATTCTTGGCTTTATACGACGTCCGGAGTGAGGTTCATCATGGACATCTTCCGGACTTCTTGGGAGAGACTACTTATAAGCATTTTTACTTATAGCAAACTCACCGTGAACATATCAAATATTTTTAAGCACTTAGTTCCTATTTAATATAAAATTGGATGAAAATTCTTTGATCCCTTTTTTTCAACAGACCCTTTACCTTATACCTACCCTTTACCTTTACCTTTTTATACCCTGTACCTTATGGTATGACGGTATACTTTATGTAACACCCAAAATTAGACGTGACAGCCCCGATTAAGTATATATATTCTTGATGTGTATCGAACAACAAGTCGATTTTACCTTGTCCGTCCATTCGTCTGTCTGTATGAATGCGTCGATCTCGGAAACTATAATAAGTAGAACCAATATTCCTTCGCATATCAAATTTTTTTTGTGATTCCCCTCCGGCGCTTAGTTTAGGCGCGAGACGCAAATAACTGGAGCTACCTTGGGTAAAAATATACAAAACTCGTATTTTATCGGTTGTCGTTGGAGATAAGAACATCAAATATTGGAGTGTATAGAAGCGCAAGAAGATAGAATAGAAAAATGAGTGTGGCACCCCCATATATAGTAAAAGCTTAAAATGTTTTTATCTTTTGAACCTTACAACTTAAGGAAATGAAACTTGGTGTGTATGGTATTGGGATAGAGTGTAAAAAGATTCAAACATAAAATGGGCGTTGCCTACATATGGTCAAAATAGAAAAACGTTATATCTCAGGAAATAATTGATCTTAAATGATTGATCTGAAAATCAAATCAGTTTCCATTAAAAAGTTGGCAGTCAAATGAGTAAAAAGATGATACAAAGATTTTTGCAAAAAAAAACTTTATAAAGTCAACGAAGCAAAATTTGGAAACAACACTAAATATTAAACAAAAAAACATACCCTACATTCATTTTGGCAAGAAGTTCTTCTCCCACCTTGTTTCCTACCACACCTTGAAAGTTTTAATGTGCAAATAAAAACCTTCTACTCTGCTGTTGCTGGTTATGGGAGACTAGTAGATACGAAAAGGTATTTCTAATTAAGTTTCTGTTAATAGTTTATTAAAAATTGCAGTGAACATTTTTTTGTAATCGATCTTTTTTATTGTTTGTTTCTCTTTTTTAGATTGTTTGTTGCGAGAGGCCCTTAGCAATTGCTACTTTTCTATGTGGCTAAGCCGAAATTAAATAAAAGGCGTAACAGCATTTGTTTTAGATAATAACCGTGTTAGATTTTTGTGGCAAAACAAGGAACAGATATGTTGAACTCAGTATTTATCTTGGTTGTGTATGTTCAACTTATTATAATGGCTATAACACCGATTTAATAAATTATTTATAAACATATTTTAAATTTTTAGTATTTAACATATGAAACAGAAATTCAAAATAACAATACACGTTAGATAAATTTTTACAAATACTTTTTCTTGAGATACTTATGTACTTATGTTTATAAAACGATTTGCAATGTTTCTAAACGTATATTTTCAATGCTTTTAATCAGAAACTGTTTATGCAAAATACTAAGGAAAAAAGTAAGAAGCTTCAACCTTGACGAAGATTTAATACTCTTCAGCCCATTTTTTCAATAGCGACTTACTTCATTCCATCCTTATATATAGTGCCCAAATTATGTTAGGTATGAAAATTGGACTTACGGTGAAATTAATAATAAGTGGGCAGTTCCAACAAGATTTTTATACTCTTGTAAGGATATATTATTTTGTCATGAAGTATGCAGCGCACAGAACTAGACATCTCCAACTTCGGCACTGAGCCAGAAAGCCATCTCGGTATTCCAGCTCACGCGACGTAATGCTGTTGTCCGACCAAATGTAACGAAAATCGATTAACGAAAATAAACTTCCCCTTTAAACAACTAAATAGAAACATGCACTCTTTCACAAAAAACCGCATTGATGGTTGTCAAACCTATATCAGATCACATAATGACTCTCTGTTTAAAATTTTGTAACGTCACCCAACATATTGTGAGTACATAAGGCTTCTAAGTTCCACAATAAAATTGCTATAAAAGGCCTCATTATAGTACTGAACGTTTTCAATAGAAAGTTTGTTGACGATTTATATTAATTAATTTATTTACATGCAAGACATATTGTCAATTACAAACCACTTTTACAGTAGGTAAGTAAGGGCGGTATAGTCAAATAATTATCCGATTTTGTGGATATGTGTCTGCCAATTGTTTCAAAGCGTTTCTTACATCGTCATCAATTCGCACACCTTCTATTAACCATTTTTGGAACTTTAACCTACCCAAGATACTCCAATCCTCATTGATTATTTTAGCAACCAAGCTTAAATTCAATTTAACAATATTTAAAAAAAAGCATCGACGGAGCATCATCTTCACAGACAATTTAGTAGCAATTGAAAGAAAAAACAATTATTGCAATTGATTACAAATGAGTTCAGAAAAAAATAGTTCATGTGGTCCCAAACGGGTTTTGAGCAATAACGGCGTATGAAACAGTATTTACATGGCGGTTGGACTTGACGATTGCATTTTTGACATCAAAATTACCGAAAAAGAATCGACGAAACCAAAATTGCTCGTGATTGGCTTGTGCTGTATCAGGACCATAAACACTATTCACATTCTTCGCCGCCTGGCCTGCGAGATGAGAAACCATTTTTGACGCATCTTTTCGTCCTCACCTCGATGGAAAAGAAAGATGCGGCAAAGAAGACAAAAGAGTTGGAAGCCCGAAATTGGAAATGTGGATTTGTATAGACATTTGCTGAATATACAGACTGTTGTTTCAAAACAGGCTATTATAATGTCGAGTATACTCAAATACATCGCTTTTACATATTTTGAATGGTATAATTCAAACCGTTTCAACTTATATGTCAAATTAATTTTTTTATTTGACAAAAACAATTATAGATACAATTTTATAATTCTTTCCGACCTGAACGCATAGCGATGATATTTAACCCTTATATTTGCTTAAATCTCAATGCCTTAAATGTTCTTCAATGACTAAGATGACATCCATTTTTAGCCGGATGGGTGTGGTTTGTATGAATTTAAATTTAAAGGCCATCAATCTTTTGCTCTTTTCGACAAGCCGTCTGTGTCAACACCAAAAATACTTTGTTAACACCCCTTTAGTTTTTATGAAAAATTTTCAAAACGTCAAAGGATTGAATTGGATCCTAACTTATATGGACCTACACACCTTTTCATGATGTAGTTGTATTCGCTAATCCTTATGTAGCTTCATCCTAAAAATATAGACTCTGTTTTGTTTTCAGCCAGTTTTATTACATTTCGTAAGGTTTGCACTAATTAACGGTATTATCCTGATGTCTTTTACTCCTCATTCAGATTGATCAGAGTATTCTGCGCGGTATTAATGGTATTCTTATACACTTGTCAAATACTTACACTCAGTGCGAGCTTTCGGGACTTCAATTTCTACTACATTTTTTGGATTGCCTCGATAAATTCAAATATTCTGTACTAATACATCTTCGAGTAATGATTTAGTGGATGCTTTGCTTGAATCATCATTTAATCCAATTAATTAAAAATCTAAAGCTCGTTCATTGCATATGGTATTTATTAACAACATTTTTAAGACAATATCGATCTTTAGATCCTTTCTATTATTAAAACTCAAAGACTCCTCACATTCCAAGAATGAAATTCAATGATGAAAACCAGAAACTTTTCTTAATTCTGAATTCACTTCTGAATTCCACTCTGCATGGCGCTCTTAAAAAACTTATGGCATTTTGTTTCGATCATCAATCGCAACTTCTCCTCTGCTAAGCAAACTGTGTACCCCGATTTTAGTAAAGCATTTAATTGTTAATAAAAACCAGTAAGGACGCTAGGCAAAGTCTTCACGACACCTTTTGTGGTACGCGTATTTTATTTTTGGAATCATATTTATTTTCGTCCACATAGCCTACAGACCGATTTTAGTTATTATAGCTCATTGGGTTCCAGAAATATGAAAATTATTGGTTTTGGTCATAGGTAGGCGGTGCCACGCCCACTTTGTACAAGTACAAGTATAAAGTTTCAAGTCAATTAGTTAAGAAACAAAAAAGTTTTCCATTCGACGACTTTAATTTGCTTCTCTTCCTCATCTTCATTTTGTATGGCAGGTACCAGTTCGAGTTGTCCGATCTAAATAAAACTTTTAGGCATTTAGTCTGGTTACCGCTTACTTCTTGCATAATTTGAGCGCAAATCTTGGAAAACAAAAAAGTTTTTCATCCAACAATTGAAATTGAAATACAAGTGTCTGTGCTTCAAAACTGAGGGAGGAGATTGCATACATACAGACAAACGGACATGGCTATATCAACTCATCTTGTCATCCTGATCAAAATTATATATACTTTGTATAGTCGGCCACGCCTCCTTCTAGGTGTAACAAACTTCGTGACAAAACTATAATACTTTTCACTTCGTGAAGTGTATAAAAATATCTGGTTAAGGTGTTCTTTCAAAAGCATTTGCTTAGTCTGATCTTTACACTCTCTCATAATAATGCTCGGTAAACAACTTAAATAACCATTTTATAGGAAAAATAAATTATGCATACAAAATTTATAACTCGTTTTGTGATTGGAATACTCAGTTTGGAAACTATAAGGATCGAATAGTACTAGCTGTCGGGTTACAATTATTAAGCTGCCAACTTACGACTCGAGTCGTAGAACTATGGTCACTATATTGATTTTAAAAATCCTAACTAATGAGAACATGTTCTCCGCCAATTTATTAGAGCATATTCAGTTTAATGTCTCGGCTCAATTTATGAGCAACGTTTTCTTCCCATCAGCGGTAAAACTTGCTGATCAAATTTTGAGTATGATTTTGTATTTTACAAACTAAGCGTTCAAAATTCAAACAAGGTAAAGTTTCCATAACGGAAGACAAGAGCCAAAAAAAACTCCTCTAGTTTCCTTATTGACATTATAAGATTATTTTCTATACACACAACAAATGTTTCAAATGGTTCCTATAAGCGTTAATCAATTATCAGATCGAAACTAAAAATTGTTCCAGTGCCTGAGAGAGTGTTTGTAAGAAACAAACAAATATCTTATACACAATTCTTTTAAAAATTAGACATTTGGCATTATTTTAAATTTGTTTCGCATTTATTGAATTTTTTTATTTGTCCGCCTTTGATCTTATATTTTTTTAAGCCAAATTCAAATATTATGTATTTATGAAATCCGTAAGAGCAAGTTAATCCGCTCCTTTGTTGGAGACGGCCCTGTTGGATTTTTGATCATATTGTATACGCTTCTTTGTTTGTCGCAGCATTAACTTTGTTGTATCCTGCATCATTGGACCCCCTGTTGTCACAGAGCGCCATGCAAATATTTGCACCAAAGGTAATCAAAATTAGAATAAATAGTCGTAAAGGTGACGATCAATGTATTCCAAACCGGTAATAATAATCGAAACAAGAACATTTTCTAAAATATCGGTTATTCTGCAGATTTAATACACTTTACAATATGAGTTACGGATATTCGAAGTAATCCGCCACTTTTCTAATCAAAACATAATTTGTTTGACTAGCTGTCGGATACTGGTTCTCAAATGTATGTATGTAGATCTGATTGACACATTGGGTGTCTGAAAAAAAATTTCCAATATTATCTGTTTATTATATACAAAAATGTTACTTATCAATCGAAAAGCATTTTTTTTTATTCATTAATCAAACAAAATCAATACACACGGAATGTATAAATTTTCTTCTGTAGCAGCGGATTCAGTCCGAGTATTTCATTTCAATTTTCATACTTCTTTATTTTCCATTTGATGGAATGCCAGTTTGAGTTGTTAGACCCAAGATGGTTCTATGTATAACATGAAACTCATTGAATCGCTATCACATGCAAAACTCTATATGAAATGTCGATATTATAGATATTCGAGCTATTAAAAAATAAATATGACTATATTATAAAGTTCAATGGCCCGATATAGAAAATCTTTGCAGCGGTTATGTGAACATTTTATTTCAAAGATAAGTTGCAAAGAGTATCAAAGCTTTGGCAAAGCCGAACGTTGTTTCTTGTTTGTTTTTTTTTTTTTTTTTATTATGTGAGTAAAGCGTCAGTTAAGTATATCATAAAAAAATGCCGACGCGAAGAGTTACGAAACAAAGCGCATGTTTTAGTTGCCGTGTTTGTAGCGAAAGACAATTTATTCACGCACAAATCACTGGTATTGAGAAGAAAACTGTTTCCGACGGAAAAGTAGGCGGATTACGCCCCTATATAGCAATAATTGTTGGAATACTCTTCTTATATTTAGATTTCGCTAACAAGCAGACCTGTAGAAAAATACGAAAAGAGGGCTAGAACGCATAAAAATTGTTCAATTATTAATATAGGGAGCTTAGCACCATACATTTCCTTCGTCAAGGGTATATAAGTTTCGGGAAGGCCGAAAAGAACGTTTTATGAATCGTGTTCCAAACGACCTAAAGTAGCCAATTTAGTTTAAAATACTTCTTGTGGCCGCACTATAAAGAAGCATAAAGGACGGTTTTTGAAATATACACACACGCACAGATATACACACAAGTTATAGTGGCGACGAGGTGAGAACGAGAAAGCATCTACATATTAGTTTAAAAATCAAATTAACGTGAGTCATTCAACATAACCATTCGAAGGCGGGGCATACACACATTTTGTAATTTGAGCAGCTACAAGCTGCGACTCCGTTCGCTTTTTAAGACGAAGGCAAAAACGTGCTCTTTAAACATACCGCAAAGTCGCCAAACCTTCGACAATGATGTTTGAAGCATCTTTCTACGAAGCGCTGAACTACTAATTTAAAAATGCCGCTCTGACTTGCGAGACAGAGTGGCGATGTTGGATTTCGCTTCGGCCATCATCATCGATGATAGTCTTCGTACGAAAATGCGTGAAGAATTAACGATTTTTTAACTGTATGTTATAAATAAGAAACCATTAAAAGATATTTTACTGGCCTTTTGCTCTTTTCGATTCGTATGCAACAGCCACAGTTGGTCAGTAAGAAATGAAGACAGGATGAAACAATAAATGGTTTTATACCCTTTATCCAGACCTTTATAGTTGAGATTTCATATATACGTAGGGTTAAAAAAAAACACTTTTCTGACTAAAGGTATCATAAGCGAACATCAAAAATCCCGGGGTTCTATACGACTAATACACATTCCTAGTAGCTTCTTGAAAAGACTGCCAATAAATTGTTTCTCAATCTTAACAAATTAAACAACGCCTCGTCGAGCTGATCAGCATATGTACAATTCACGGGTTATTTGATCTTTCTCGTACACTGTTACAAACATCATGAACAAGTTATAATCTCCCTAATCAGACGTTCAAAAAGCAACGCCGCTTACTTCTCTTGTTATTACCAACAACAACAAGAACATTTTCGAATTAACAAACAAGTTCAAAAGCAAAACAAGAAGAACGTCAATAACGGCTTGACCGAAACTCATACACCCTAGTTTCTTGAAAATGGGTACAAGATTTTGATTGTTCTGTTACTTTTATTAGTTGTGATTTGTATTGATTTTCAATAATTTTGAATATGTACACATATGGAGGCGGAAAACCGGAAAACTTTCTTAAATTTGTATGTGCCATGTTCAGTGGAACTTCGATAAGTTAGACAACTCTTTTCACATTATGATATTACTATTTCGACTTATATAACCCTTAAGTGAGATGAAAAGATTAATTTGTCATACTAAGGAAAGAGTAATTTCTCATACTTAGAAACACCTTTACAAGGGTATGTAAATTTCGCCATTGCCGAAAATTACTTTTTCTTATTTTATATATGAAAAAAAAAAACATTTTTAGCAGTCCAGCCATTGGCATGAAGCTAATGATTAAGGTTGGTGTTAGGTAGGCAGATAATTTCTGATCAAAAAATAGTATTTGCTGCGCCCCTAAAATATGTTTTTGCGGTATCAGCAGACACTGTGGAGTGTGCTTTTGTATCCCTTCAAGATGGCAACGATACTTTGTTTGTATTGGAATATTTTTTTACAAGAATAAATTTTCGACTTTTAATACTAATGTAGAGTATGGAAGCTTGTTGTAAATGTGAATAAGATCTAAATTAGTTTTTATGATAAGGTTCTTGATATACACATACGATCTCCTTCCATAATTTTGACAACCTGAAATATAGCGATAGTCTTCTTTTTTGTGCGGTCAATAATATAGTTTGACTCTACATAAGATACATCCGATAAAAATGACTTTAAAATTCAAAGACTGCACAAGAAACTATTTTGTTTCTTTCGAAATTCACTTTAACACTTATGTTGTTAGAGAGGCAGGAGAACTAATTTGATGCAAAAATCCGCCAACCACCAACCACTTACAATAAAAGTTTTTTATGTTCATTTTCTGCAACCAAGTGAGCTTTAGTAATAAAATCGTTTCGAGATATTCGCGCCTTTTAAATCTCCAGCACTTTATAATTTCCGATAACCATTGATGATTGCAGAGGTAAAGACAGACATGTCCCAACCGATCTATCTTGTCGACTTTTTTTAGGTATGTATATGTACATTAATTTGGTTGGTAAAAAATTGTACTCAGTGTGTACAGAGTATAAATATGGTATCAAATCAGTTTGACAAACGCGTTTAAACTTAATTAAGTCAAATGTACTTTAGACTAGAGGTGGGCGCGGGCCTGTTTTTTGAGGCCCGGGCCCGCACGAAAACGAACTCTTTTTTGAGAGGCCCGGTCCGTCCAAACACGAAACTTTTTACCAAGGCCCGGGCCCGGCCCGGCCCGCACGAAATTTATTTACACATATAAGGAAGTTTAAAAGACATACAATTTAT
>JBAMBP010001091.1:0-13319 GCA_037044515.1 Phortica magna
ATTGGGGACGACGGAAAGACGGACGAACATCGCTTAATCAATTTTTTTCGTCGTCCTGATAAAGAATATATACTTTATGGGGTCGTTCTCCTTTCTTCTAAGCGATACAAACATTCCTGGAAAACATACATAATAAACCGTGGTACACAGTGTGTACAGGGTATACAAAAAAGATGATTTTGAATTAATGTTCTTAGAATGATAAATAATATGAAATGAAATAATATATAGTACAGAAAAACAAATTTTTTTTTAAATATTATATTTTTGGAAGTTTTCAAATTTTATTTAAAATCCTAAGTTTTCAAAGAAACACTTAAAATATTTAGTAAAAATCGTATTTTCTACAAAACATTTGAATTTGCTGAAAGCAGTCAAAATCAAGGCCAAAGATCAGTACGCACAAGGACAAGAAACTTGGCAACGTCTCCAAAACGAACACAATCAATGTTAAACAATAAACAAGAATGCCAGACTGTTGGTCGAGTGAATAAGGCATACGTTTTTTTATTCTACACACAATCGAACGTCACTCTGCTAACTAAGCAGCGGAAAAAGTTGGGTGTCCATGCATTGAGAAAAATTGCGTGAAACAGAGCGCGGACAATAAGTCACTCATAGTGACACATAAACAATTTCATACTCCCATATTTCTGAAAATGTTTTCGTTAAGTGTGTGATTTCCCAGCCATCCGCAAAACACTCTACCTTCAGTGAATTCTGAACAGCGACTGATTAAATTATTTCGCCTAAAAGAGCTCTAAACAAGAGCGCCGACCAGAGAGTATTAATATACACCAGAGAGTATTAATATTAACAAGAGACCGAAGCCCTCTCTTAAGAAGCACAGGAAAAATTCTGACCAGGAAACAAGAGGAGAAAATTACAGCAAAATATCAGACGGAGAAAGAAGACAAGCAAAAATATTTCTTTCTCGCTCGACAAATTCTTTTGATAGGACTGCCATTTTTTAAATTTGTAAATACTATTCAATGAAATTATTAATGAATTGAATGCGCTGTTGCCAAAAAATGTAAACACAAGACAATTTCATGAGTTTGATGAAAGTTTGGAAAAGAATGAAGTGGGGCATGAACATGGTATGTTTCTCTTTGTTTATTAATGAAAAGTCTAATGCTTTTGAGCAGAGTCATTTTGCTTTATCTTAAAGAGCAGGAATAAAAACAAATTTATTTATAATATATAATAAAAACTGATGTCAAAATTATTTAAACATATAAATTACTTCAACATTTCCCGTAATACGTGTATAAATGTACAATAATAGGAGGCAATACTGTCAACACAAAAACAGTATGTTCTTTGACAAACTGCATATGATTTCGTTTACTTCTTGTGGGTTGCCACTATCTCTTCACCCTTCATTATAAATAAAATCAGTTCGACTCGTCGTCGGTCCACGATTTGTGTGCGTTGCTTTGTTGTGTGTCTCTCATCCCCTTCTTTGTCAAAAACTAAGAATTTTGCGTGTGCAGTTATGGAGTTTTTGGTTGCAAATAACAATATTGATATGATATGCAACTAATAACATTATTAACCAAAAACAAGATGACTATTAACAAATGGTCATAGAATGATTACTAATATGAAATTATGTGATTATAAATAGTCTTAAAAAAAAAAATTAATAAATGCTTTGTTTATAAATATTTCATTTTTGGAAGGATTTCAAAATTTTATTCATAATTCAAAATTTTCAATAATAGATTCAAATTTTGAAATAATGACTTAAAATGCTTAAATCGTAATTTTTACAAAACATGGAAATTCTGCTGAAAGGAATCAAAATCAGCACAAAAATTCAGTACGCACAAGCAAAAGAAATCGGTTAACGTCAAAAACAAAAACAACAAATGTGAACACAACAAACATGAATCGTCTGACCATTCATGTCGAGTGAATAAGACATACGTTTTTGTCTTCCTTCTCTGTCAGGAATTTTCACCACTAGAATAAAAGTTTTCAATCAAAAACGGGTAGCTTTTTTTGAGCGATCTTCGCCATCTTGTTAATATTAATACTCTCTGAGCAGAGCTCGCAACTAACTAAATTTTTTTTACTGTCCGCTAATGAGCAAGACACGAAAAAACGCAGTGGTTTTTTACTAGCTAGCTGTGTAAGACATCAATAAAAATAAATCGTGAAATCAATACCAAAATGCATTTTTATTTTAAATTCGACAACGCAAAAAATAAATCTTCATGCTGCGTATGTGGTTTAAAATTATCTGGCCATCATATAACGAATTTGAGGCGGCATTTGATGGCAAAACATATTGATATATTCAAAGTACTTAATGAAGATGAAACTGGTGTACAAAAAAAAATAAAAAAAAAGGAAAATAACCAGCGAGGGATTTCGAGAAATACTAAATCCAATATATGACGCATTACAAATGTCTCCCATCACATCGCGAAATGTTATGGAATACTTCCGAGCTCAAGAACCTTTTTTCTAACTATTTAGATGATAATGATAGATGATGCAGACAGCGAATCAAAGCCAAGAAGAGGAAGTATCGGACAAATTGTCAAACCTTTTTGTTGAAATTGAGAACTTCGACATGGGTTATGGCCGATTTCCATTATATAGTGACATAACTTAAGTTTATCATGAGTTAAAATTCAAGTTACGTGAACTTACACAGGTGCTGCTAGGCACACTGGCAACTCAGTGGTTACAGTGGGAAGGTATTTTTCAGGCCTTAATTTCATTTCAAATGAAAAACCAACTCTTTAATTCTGAAAAGTGCCCATTTGTGTGGGCATACCCATCATAGTTGGTGCACCGCTATAAAAAATATATTGTCTAATCTGAAAATAAAAAAAATTACAATATTTTTTTTCAATGCATAAATGTAAATATATTATATTATATATATTTTTTTCTTATTTTGGGGTCCTGTGTCGACCTTTCAGATATTTAATGAATACTGATCGCTGTTTGAGTACTTTTGTCTACAAACACGGCTGACTACATGTTCTCCAAAGGCATGTCTGGTTGCATGTTCTCAAAAGACGCTATTGTGTGCATATTTCTAACAGTCATTTCAGTTTGCGTACTGTTGTCAGTTTGTGTGACAAAGTCAAGTTTTCTCACATAAACTTTATACATTTCTTCAACGTAATTTTTGGGCATTTTTTTAATGATGTTATATTTAATTTTTTCTATGCTGCATTTGTTCAATGCATCTTTATGTTGCATTTGTTCAATGCTATTGTTTTGCATTTTTTCAATGCTGCATTTCAATCAATGCATTTCCCGTTTGCACTTTTTCAGTGCCAACTTCCCATCCCATAAGTGTGTTTAAACAACCTATATTGCTTACTGGCAAAGAATTTTTCTTAGTTTATTTGTCAATAAGATCATTGTTGTGAATATGCTTATTGCATATATATAAGTGTTTATTATTTTGAAACTCTATTTTAATAATGATGTTGGCTTTCCAATGCTCAGAAAGTTCATCGTTTTCGGGAAAATGATGTAGCTGATCAAATGAGCTCATTGAATTACAGCCCTCAACACAGCATTGTTGATAGTATAATTTTTCTTTGTCTCTTATATGGGGAGCAAAGTACGCAGGACCATCCAAGTGACCTAAATTTAGGGTTGGCATTGCATTTTTCAGTAATCGGGCTTTGCCTATGCAATTGCTGCTAAATAATGAAAAAAAAATACACATTTCATAACTTAAAGACACTTGTCTATCAAAACTGATATAATTCAATCAATTCTCTGTTTTATTGCGAAACCTTTATTGGCAAGAACGGCTTTACAACGTCTCGACATTGAGTCAACCAAGTTCTGACATCGTTTTAAAGGAATTTGGCTCCAGGACTCCTGAATGACCTTCCAAAGTGATTCATTGCTGGTTGGACAAGTTGCAGCAACTGGCTTTTTCACAACATCCCATAGATTTTCGATGGGATTGAGATCTGATGTCTGGGCAGGCCACTCTAAATTGTCTACCGAATTTCTTGCGAACCACCCCTTTTTTGCTGGTGTGTTTGGGGTCGTTGTCTTGTTGGAAGACCCATACAAGCGGCATCTCGTACTCTGCGAAAGGTTGCATGACTTTATTCAAAAAATCGACGTAAACATGTTGGTCCATAATGCTTTTGATCCAATGTATTGGGCCTACTCCATAGTATGAAAAGCAAGCCCATACCATTACGCTTGAACCTCCATATTTAATTGTTTTCCTTATGTATTTTGGACTATATTCGTTATGTGGAGGACGTCTGACATACGAACGAGACCCTTTGCTTCCAAACATGACGATTTTACTTTCGTCTGTCCATAAAATATTCCTCCATTTTTGGACTGGCCAATTTAGGGCTCTTTTTGGTCCACGTGTTTCAACCTTTTTTTTAGAATTTATGGCGTTTTTGATCATTTTATTGGAACACCCGACCAATCGACCAACTTCTCTAAAGGATTTTCCGCATAGTATCAATTTCTTGATCAATTCTCTTCTAGACTACAGTGCTTCCCACGACCCATAGTATTGCCAATTGTTTGTTTAAATTAAAATTTGACGACCAAAATAATAAAATATTACTTTAATATATCAAACACGTGCTTTTGATAAAAAAAAACTTGCGAAATATAACGGTTTATAATAAAAACGCGTAAGTGGTGGTATTATTTTTTTCGGCATTTTTAGTACCTTTTCCTTTAAAATTTAAAAAAAAATTATAAATGGAGGCATTTTTAAGAGCAGTAATCTTCTGCTTTGTCTTGAAGGACGGCGCTATAAATTGTTATGCAGTTATTAAAATATAATAGTTATAATATTATTTATAATAATAACAATATATCATTAAAAATGTTAAGTTATGTGAAAAAAAAACCAGTAAGGTAGCTATTTTCGGCTATGCCGAAACTTATATACTCTTGCAAACGTTTTCACAATTATTCTTATTTGGAAATCCTTTTATAATTTTCCAAAAAGAATCATATACGTAGCCCATTTAATTATTTGTCTTAAAGAAGGCAATGTAGTCAAACTTAACTACATTTTCCAATCTTGTATCTCGTCTGTTTACAAAGAAGTCTTATTTTTAAGTTTTTAGTTGTATGGGCGGTACCACGCCCTTATGTCCGATTATTATAAAATTCTGGATTTGAGTCAGGCATTAATAAAAACACGTAATAGTAAAGATTGGTTTGCTTATATTCAAGAACAAAAAAGTTTTTCTAACAAAAACTGTATTTTTAACCGATCGTTCCTATAGGAGCTATATGCTATAGAAGCCTGATCTTGACCATTTTTGCATTGTATCTTTGTTGATGTCAAAGTTTCTGTGCAAAATATTGAGTCGATAACTCCAAAAACACGCTGTTTTTCAAGCAAAAACTTAATTTTTGACCGATCCTTCCTATGGCAGCTATATCCTATACTAACTTGATCTTGACCATTGTTGCACTGTATTTTTGTAGATGTTAAAAAAGTCTTTGTGCAAAATATTGAGTCGATAACTTCAAAAACACGCGTTTTTGTAAGCAAAAACCTCATTTTTGAACGATCGTTCCTATGGGAGCTATATGCTATAGTCATCCGATCAAACTGATTTTACATACCAAAGGAGAAGAAAATTTTCTGCGCTTAAATTTTTTTGCTAACTTTAAAACTCTGGGTGGAAATCGCGTTGAAACAGACAGACAGATATACGGACAGACGGACATCGTTATTTGAACTCGTCTCGTCGAGCTGATCAAGAATATATATACTTTATATAGTCGGAGATGTCTCCTTCTCTGCGTTGCAAACTTCATGAAAACAAAAATCGCATCTGATGAGATAAGGTGAAGTGGATGTATTAATTCGAAATATTAAGAACGAAAATCAAATCTTAAGCTGTGAAATTTGTGATCAGAAGCAATTATGTGTACAGTAGTACCGTATAATATGCGCTTCCGTACAACACATGTGTCTTTGAGGAAACATGTGGCAGCTCAGTGTTACTATTTACTATTTTTCAATGTAAACACAAAAATCGAATATTCTTTGGCAAACTCAAATACTTTATTTTATTTCTTTTGCGTTGCCCTTGTATCTTTGCCCTTAACAAATTACTTGCCATCGCACTGTGGTTGATCTTGTATGGGAAAAGCGGCCAAAAATACTTCCAGTTGGAATATAGATTAGGGGTCTGCATGAGTAGCAAAAAAACCACATTCGAATTGACAATGCTGAAAATGAGTTGAGTGAATTTGAATGCGAAGCGGAATGTGTTCGAGTGAGTGAGTGCGCTCGCGTAAGACTCGGACTCACAACATTCAAACGAAAACAAATGAATTAAATGAGTGCGAATTAAGTTGAACTGAGAGGTTGCGTTTCGAATGCATGGGAATGCCAAAACCGTTTTTTTAAGTTATCTGGTCGTGCGTAAGGAAAAAAGAAATTAAAAAAACGAAAGACAATATAATATGATTCTCATATTTATTTAGCTTATTATAATATATATAATACATTAACATTTTCATTTTATATTTGAATTTAAAAACATAATTTTATTTATGTTGTCTAGTTGCTATTAGACAACGCTTTTCCGTAATTAAATTTCTAGCGTTTGAAAATATTTTGCAGCTTGTCTTATGCAAAAGAGAAAATAACTGCAAATTTAATACGAATTCTAAAATATAAATACGCATTAAAATTTTTGGGCTTACAGTCTACAAATTGAAGAAGCAGCAAAGTAAAAGTTCTCCGGAATTGCAAAGTTGATACGCATTATGATTCTTAAGAATTTGATCGCTGCATTGTTGCTGACCGGCTTGTTGCTAACCGGCTTGTGGATGCGGTGTTGGTAGGGGTGTTGGATGTTCAGTTAGGTCGCGTACCTAACAACTCGAGTGATTCGTCTGCTTTCGGCTTCGCTAAATTTTGTTCCATTTTACACTTTATTCACTCTCACTCATTTTGATGAATGCGTATGCTGTGAGTCACATAACGCAGAAATACTCACACTCATTCAATTCATTGTATTTGTCGCACTCATTCAATTCAATTCGAGACCATTCAATTGAACGTGTGTTATGGTTAACCCATGCAGCTCTCTAATATAGATCTGAAAATTTCTGTACTGCTATAAAGACCTAATAACATAAAGAAAATTATGAAACAAAGGCAAAAACCATACGTTAAAACCCGAAAATATTATAAAATAACATTTTTAAACTTAAATTCAATATTATACTTCAGGGTAAGGAAATCCCTTATTAATGAATTATATTTTATTTTAATTTTATTATCTACATACAAAATAAAATAAAAATAGGATGTTCAAATATATGGTAGCTTTTATAATACATTATACTAAATTAAATAAAACAATACAAAAATATATATTATACAAAAAATTATTCTAATAAATCAAAAACACGTTTCGAAAGAATCGTTTTACATTTGTTGGGTAAATTTCGCTGCCTGGTTATGAAAGGATCGGAAGTTAATAACAACCGATTTATAAGGACTTTATTCGTGTCTAAGCGTGAGATTTTACGTGTATGATTGAGTCGGTATTTCTTAACGTCCTTGTTCCTTCACTCCGCAGCTTCTTCTGAGAGCTCTCTAATTGAAAATAATGCATATTGAATAACATCTGGGGCATGAATTAATATTTTATGAACTGAGGAAGGCAAATAATACCAGGAAAACCTTGATGATAGTTCTTTTGCAGTATCTAGCGCTGATTCTCGAAATTTATCTATATAAATTTTATATCCAGACGACAAGGCTTACAGTAATGTTGCACAGCTTTCAATTAAATGTTGTTCTATGCCAGTTATTTCTGCAGATAAATGAGAGATTGAAAAATTTTCTTGCAGTGTTGCCATCATTTGAATTTGCACTACCACCTGTTTTTGAATTTTTTGACAATAAGACCCATTTTTTCACGAAATTCGGACTGAATATTTTTTTCCTTCTCTGAAATAGTTCTCGCCTCATATTTGCCATTGTCTGATTTCATGTTTGTATGACACGTGAAGAAAATATTCAAAGAAACGAATAAAGGCATGTAATGGAGACAATCCAAATTCGTAACGAACTGCTCTGACTTTTTTTTGTAGGCATTTATCAATGTCGTTCATTTCTGTAGGCTTGGCTGGACATATGTAGCACTTCGATGATGATGTTTCACTGAAGGCATTGCACACATTGTCATCCACCATAGTGAGTTCGAATACATGTTCGATATAGATTTTCCGGTTGGTAGCAGTGTTGTCAAAAAGTTGCAGTTCGAATTTAAAACATAGACTAAGAAAACATGTACTAGCATTAATCAATAAGTTTCATTAAAGGGTAAGACAGGTATCACAACTTTTTCTTTCTCTGAAATCTGTGTATAAACAAAAATACACCACTCTGCAGGTCACTGGTGAAACACTAACTTTAAAACAATAACATAACACATAATGACATAAAAAATACTCAGCTTTATAGTACATACAGTGGCGAACTAAAGTCTACATACGACCCCTTGTTTGGGAATTTAACCAGTCCTATAGCTTTTACAGGAAAAGTAATGGCTTGTTTTAAATTAAATTATAAGATAGAAACAAAAACATCTTTTTTATTCAACATTAACTTTCGAAGTTATTAAGGACGTTATCTTCGGCCTTGCCGAAGATGTATACTCTTCACGACACTTTTTGTGGTACACCCATTTTATTTTTGGAATCTTATTTCTTTTTTTCCACATAGCCTACAGATCAGTTTTCGTTGTTATACCTCATTGAGTGCCAGATATATAGGAACTTTTGGTTTTAGTCATATGTGGGAGGTGCCACGCCCATTTTGATATTAAAATAGCTTTTAAGCCACATTATCAACAAAAGTATGAAGTTTAGAGTCGATTAGTTAAGACACAAAAAAGTTTCCCATACAACGATTTAAACTTTGCTTCTCTTCCTCTTCTTCATTTTGTATGGCAGGTACCAGTTCCAGTATTCCGATCTCAATGAAATTTTCAGGCATTTAGCCTGGCTACGGTTGTTCACCACTGGTATAATATCAGCGCTCTATCTTGGAAAACAAAAAAGTTTTTCATACAACGATTGAAATTTTTTTTTTCTTCTTCTTTTCGTATGGTGGCTACCAGTTCCAGTGGTCCGATCTCGCTGGTTCCGACCAATGTGTCATCGTAATAAAATACAAGGGTCTGTGCAAAGTTTCAGGTCGATAGCTTCAAAACTGAGGGAGGAGTTTGCATACATACAGACAGACGGACAGACGGACATGGCTATATCAACTCGTCTTGTCATCCTGATCAAGAATATATATACTTTGTATAGTCGGCCACGCCTCCTTCTGGCTGTTACAAACTTCGTGACAAAACTATAATACTTTTCACTTCGTGAAGAGTATAAAAAACTGAAAAAAGGCACTGACAAAAGTGAACATACGTTTCGTTACTTTGAGCTTCTATGAAGTGATATTTAAATATTTAACAAAGTTAGTATTTAGTTGGGCCACCACCGGCATCGATCACTGCTTGCAAGCGTCTGGGCATTGAAAACACCAAATTTTCCAGCTCTTCTCCTGTTATTTTTTGCCACTCTTCTTGAAGCTTCTCTCGCTGCAAGCTTTACTTATACGGTGTTTTCGAATTTTCCGTTCCAAAATTTCCCAAACGTGCTCTATTATATTCAAGTCCGGACTTTGCGGTGGCGAATATAATTGCCGTGGAGCATAAAAGTCAATCCTTCACTATCTTCGCTGTGTGCTTAGGATCATTATCTTGTTGGAGGATCCAGCTCGGGCCAAGGCATAATTTGTCCACGGATGCCTGTAAATTGCTTTCCAATATGGTCTTATATTGGAAGCGATCCATATTTCCCTCAATGAAGACCAAATTACATACTCCCGACCCTGCAACTGCTCCCCAAACGATGACATTCCCACCGCCATGCTTTACGTTCGGAATTAGGTGCTTAGGATCCATAGCAGTGTTGGGTTTTCTCCAAACTTTAGCTTTCCCATCGTATCCAAATATGTTATACTTGGACTCATCCGTAAATAACACCTTTTTCTAAAACTCCATATCTTTGTTTAGATGCTTTTTTGCGAACTCTAAAAGAAGTGCACGGTTTTCTCGCTTATGAGGGGCTTCTTGCGAAGAGTTCTGCTATGGAATCCTTCAATGTCAAGAGTCCTTGTTATTGTGCGAGGGTGCATAATAATTTTGGATCGTTCAGCTAGCTCCTGTGCCAACTTGGTAGCATGTACCTTGGGGTTTTGGCTTACTTCATTGCGGATGAAGGAAATGTCCCTACGGGTAAGTTTCTTTGGACGGCCACTGCGCGGCGTACCTTTACTTCCAATATTCATTTTAAGTGACGATTAGACACGATTTGATATTAAAATTTAATTTTTTTTGAGAGCTAATTTTCAAGCTGCGTTGACTGCAACGTCCACGTAATTTTTTTTTTTTGTCTCTTTTCTCTCGCTATTCGTAGCGCGTACGAATGGGAGAGACCAAAAATGAAATTACAGTTAGTTTTATTGCTATATTAAGCAGTATTTTTTAGACCAAGAGTGACCAATTTCAAAGTTTTGTGTTTTTATTTTTGAGATCAACCACTGTGCATCGGTGTACGATTTGTCCGCTTTGGTCTTCGCCCTTCTTGTGAACAAAATGATTCGACCCGACCATCGGTCGACGATTCATTTCAAGTCAGTTCATTTCAAAAACTAAGAATTTTGCGTGTGCAGATATGGAGTTTTTGGTTGCAAGTAACAATATTAATATGATATGCAACTAATAACATTAGTAACCAAAAATAAGATGACTATTAATAAATGGTCATAGAATGATTAGTCATGAAAAGAAAAAAAATAATAATAAATGGCTTGTTTATAAATATTACATTTTTGGAAGTTTTAAAATTTTATTCATAATTCAAAATTTTCAATAATGAATTCAAATTTTGAAAGAAAAACTTTAAATGTTAAAATCGTATTTTCACAAAACATGGAAATTTGCTGAAAGAATTCAAAAATCGTCTCCAAGACAAAAATAACAGTATATTTGTAAACAACCAACAAGAATGGCAGACGGCTTGTCGAGTGAATAAGACATACGTTTTTATCGTTCTTTCTCTGTCTGGAATTTTCACCTGCAGAATAAAAATTTTCAATCAAAAACGGGAAGCTTTTTTTGAGCGAGCTTCGGTCTCATGTTAATATTAATACTCTTTGGATCAGAATTCACTGATGTTACACCATCCGTAAAGGATGGCTGAGAAATTACCCTTAACGAAAATGTTTTCAGAAATATGGGAGCATAAATTTTTGTTCTTTGAAAACATGAATGACTTTTCTTGTGTACATACTGTTGCTCGTTATTTTTCTCAATGCATGGACACCCAACTTCTTTTTTCGCTGCTTATTTACACGTTCGATTGTGTGTAAGACAAAAACCAGTAAGGGAGCTATTTTCGGCAATGCCGAAACTTATATACTCTTGCAAACGTTTTCACAATTATTCCTATTAGAAAATCCTTTTTTAATTTTCCAATAAGAACCATATTCGTAACAACCCACGCCCATTTTCTAATTTGTCTTTAAGAAGGCAATGTAGTCAAACTTCACTACATTTTTCAATCTTGTATCTCGTCTGTTTACAAAGAAGTCTCATTTTTAAGTTTTTAGTTGTATGGGTGGTACCACGCCCTTATGTCCGATTTTTATAAAATTCTGGATTTATGTTAGGCATTAATTAAAACACGTAATAGCAAAGTTTGGTTTGCTTATATTCAAGAACAAAAAAGTTTTTCTAACAAAAACTGTATTTTTAACCGATCGTTCCTATGGGAGCTATATGCTATAGTAGCCCGATCTTGACCATTTTTGCATTGTATCTTTGTTGATGTCAAAAAAGTTTTTGTGCAAAATATTGAGTCGATAACTCCTAAAACACGCTGTTTTTTAAGCAAAAACATAATTTTTGATCGATCTTTCCTATGGCAGCTATATGCTATAGTAGCCCGATCTTGACCATTTTTGCACGGTATCTTTGTTGATGTCAAAAAAGTTTTTGTGCAAAATATTGAGTCGATAACTCCTAAAATACGCGGTTTTTTAAGCAAAAACATCATTTTTGAACGATCGTTCCTATGGGAGCTATATGCTATAGTAGCCCGATCAAACTGAATTTTACATACCAAATACCTGCAAGGAGAAGAAAATTTTCTGCGTTTAAATTTTTTTGCTAACTATAAAACTCTGGCTGGAAATCGCATTGAAACAGACAGACGGACAGACGGACAGACGGACAGACGGACAGACGGACATCGTTATTTGAACTCGTCTCGTCGCGCTGATCAAGAATATATATACTTTATATAGTCGGAAATGTCTCCTTCACTGCGTTGCAAACTTCATGACAAAGTTAATATACTCTTTTTGCAAGAGTATAACAAACGGTCGGCAATAATTTTTCGTCGTTTGCATTTGTTGTTTTCGTTTTGGAGACGTTGTCAAGTTTCTTTTGCTTGTGCGTACTGAACTTTGGCCTTCATTTTGATTTCTTTCAGCGAATTCCAATGTTTTATAAAAATTATGGTTTTTGCAAAATTTGTTAAAATTTTTAATTCAAAATTTATTATCATTTAATTTCATATTAGTAATCATTCTATGAACATTTATTAATAGTCATAGTTTTTTATAATGTTGTTATTTGCAACCAAAAACTATCTGCCCAGGGAAAATTATTAGTTTATCGTTAAGAATGATTATATCTGAAGAAGGGCGAACATGGGCATGGGCACAAGAATGAACGAAAATATTTCAATTTGCCAAAGAACATACTGTTTTTGTGTTAACAGTATTGCCTCCTATGGCATTGTCCAATATTTCTTCAACGCCTATGTGTTAAACATACATAAGCGCATATCATAAGGGACTACTGTAACATAACAATGAAATTTGGAGGGAAAATTTTATCCCTACACGCACAAGGCAAACGCATAAACACATTGATTCAAATTGATCGTTGAATTCAAAATGTGTATTTTAAGTACGCCTATACAGAAATGTGCAGAGATCATTATGATTTCCAAGCCAAACAAATCAGAAACTGAGCTGACATCGTACCGCCCCATTAGTTTGTTGTCAATATTCTGTAAAGGACTTCCGGTTCCACCCGGTTCAAAGGCTGGGTATAGCTCGCCGACAGAGTCCGTTTACATCCTACCCACGAAGGGTTATTGTAACACTCGAAAACCAAAAGAAAGTACGCAGCGGGAATTTCGAAATTCAGTATATAATGATATAATTTGTAAGTTACTGT
>JBAMBP010001093.1:0-20282 GCA_037044515.1 Phortica magna
GATCGTTACGAATTTGGATTGTCTCCATTACATGCCTATATTCGTTTCTTTGAATATTTTCTTCACGTTTCATATAAACTTGAAATCAGACAATGGCAAATAAGAGGCGAGAACAATTTCAGAGAAGGAAAAAAATATTCAGTCCGAATTTCTTATTGTCGATAATCCAAAAACAGGTGGTAGTGCGAATTCAAATGATGGCAACACTGCAAGAAAATTTTTCAATCTCTCATTTATCTGCAGAAATAACTGGCATAGAACAACATTTAATTGAAAGCTGTGCAACATTACTGCAAACCTTGTCCTCTGGATATAAAATTTATATAGAAAAATTTCGAGAATTAGCGCTAGATACTGCAAAAGAACTATCATCAAGGTATTCCTGGTATTATTTGCCTTCCTCAGTTCATAAAATATTAATTCATGCCCCAGATGTTATTCAATATGCATTATTTTCAATTAGAGAGCTCTCAGAAGCTGCGGAGTCAAGGAACAAGGACCTTAAGAAATACCGACTCAATCATACACGTAAAATCTCACGTTTAGCCACGAACAAAGACCTTATAAATCGGTTGTTATTAACTTCCGATCCTTTCATAACCGGGCAGCGAAATTTACCCAACAAATGTAAAACGATTCTTTCGAAACGTGTTTTTGATTTACTAGAATAATTTTTTGTATAATATATATTTTTGTATTGTTTTATTTAATTTAGTATAATGTATTATAAAAGCTAATATGATATTTGAACATCCTATTTTTATTTTATTTTGTATGTAGATAATAAAATTAAAATAAAATATAATTCATTAATAAGGGATTTCCTTACCCTGAAAGTATAATATTGAATTTAAGTTTTAAAATGTTATTTTATAATATTTTCGGGTTTTAACGTATGGTTTTTGCCTTTGTTTCATAATTTTCGTTATGTTATTAGGTCTTTATAGCAGTACAGAAATTTTAAGATCTATATTAGAGAGCTGCATGGGTTAACCATAAGACACGTTCAGTTGAATGGTCTCGAATTGAATTGAATGAGTGCGACAAATACAATGAATTTAATGAGTGTGAGTATTTGTGCGTTATGTGACTCATAGCATACGCATTCATCGAAATGAATGAGAGTGAATAAAGCGTAAAACGGAACAAAATTTGTGAAGTCGAAAGCAGTCGAATCACACGGGTTGTTGTGTACGCGAGCTAACTGACCATCCAACACCGCATCCACAAGCCGGTTAGCAACAAACCGGTCAGCAACAATCCAGCGATCAAATTCTTAAGAATTGTAATGCGTATCAATTGCTGCTTCTTCAATTTTTAGACTGTAAGCCCAAAAATTTTAATGCGTATTAATATTTTAGAATTCGTATTCAATTTGCAATTATTTTCTCTTTTGCATAAGACAAGCTGCAAAATATTTTCAAACGCTAGAAATTTAATTACGGAAAAGCGTTGTCTAATAGCAACTAGACAACATAAATAAAATTATGTTTTTAAATTCAAATATAAAATGAAAATGTTAATGTATTAAATATATAATAATAAGCTAAATAAATATGAGAATCATATTATATTGTCTTTCGTTTTTTTTAATTTCTTTTTTCCTTACGCACGACCAGATAACTTAAAAAAACGGTTTTGGCATTCCCATGCATTCGAAACGCAACCACTCAGTTCAACTTAATTCGCACTCATTTAATTCATTTTTTTCCGTTTGAATGTTGTGAGTTCGAGTCTTACGCGAGCGCACTCACACACTCGAACACATTCCGCTTCGCATTCAAATTCACTCAACTCATTTTCAACATTGTCATGCAGACTAGAGGTGGAGAACTATCGATGACACTATCGGCACTATCGATGGTTGAGCGCTATCGAGCCACCATCGATAGCAGCCACACACTATCGATAGTGCACGATAGTACCAGCGATAGTTGGCGTTTCACATTGTTAAAAATTAAAATTTGCGCGTGTTCTGTGGCTTCAATAAAACATTGTTAAAATTAAGAATCAATAAATAGATATGGAACGCTTGATTCAAAAAGGTATGTATAATGTATTATAAAAAAGTATTTTGATCAACAATGTGTCAAATTTAATGTAAACGTCGAATATCCCTCACACTCAGTGCGTCAAGTGGAGACAAACAGGCTTGCGATTGCAGCAGTACGGACTCTGAGAAAGATTTTGTAGCTAATAGGAAAAATGATAAAAAAAACAGTAAAATCTCACAAGTGTGGAAATATTTTAAAAGATCAGATGACAAAAAGTTTGCAAAATGCTTTGACTGCGGCAAGGAATATAAAACAAGTGGAAATACGACCAACTTACACGACCATTTGAAACGATTTCATCACGGCTTGAAAGCTCATAAACCAAATCCAGCAGTCGTTGCAGATACCGACAACATTGCATCTACCAGCAGCAGCTGTAGGTCGAGTATGCACTCAGTAGGTTCTTACTTCAAGAGAGCCGTCTTCTACGAGTCGAGTTCAAAGCGAAAGAACGACATTGACAAAGCGTTGACTGAGATGATTGCTAAGGATGTACAGCCATACAATATAGAGGAAAATGAAAGATTTGCTAAATATACTCAGGTATTGGATCCAAGATACAAACTGCCAAGCAAGACACATTTAAGAGATGTGTTGATGCTTAAAAAGATGTTTTTGTTCCTATCTTATAATTTAATTTAAAACAAGCCTGCATCATTACTTTTCCTGTAAAAGCTATAGGACTGGTTAAATTCCAAAACAAGGGGTCGCATGTAGACTTTAGTTCGCCACTGTATGTACTATAAAGCTGAGTATTTTTTAAGTCATTATGTGTTATGTTATTGTTTTAACGTTAGTGTTTCACCAGTGACCTGCAGAGTGGTGTATTTTTGTTTATACATAGATTTCAGAGAAAGAAAAAGTTGTGATACCTGTCTTACCCTTTAATGAAACTTATTGATTAATACTAGTACATGTTTTCTTGGTCTATGTTTTAAATTCAAGCTGCAACTTTTTGACCACACTGCTACCAACCGAAAAAACTATATCGAACATGTATTCGAACTCACTATGATGGATGACAAAGTGTGCAATGCCTTAAGTGAAACATCATCTTCGAAGTGCCACATATGTCAAGCCAAGCCTACGGAAAAGAACGACACTGACAAATGCCTACAAAAAGAAGTCAGAGCAGATCGTTACGAATTTGGATTGTCTCCATTACATGCCTATATTCGTTTCTTTGAATATTTTCTTCACGTTTCATATAAACTTGAAATCAGACAATGGCAAATAAGAGGCGAGAACAATTTCAGAGAAGGAAAAAAATATTCAGTCCGAATTTCTTATTGTCGATAATCCAAAAACAGGTGGTAGTGCGAATTCAAATGATGGCAACACTGCAAGAAAATTTTTCAATCTCTCATTTATCTGCAGAAATAACTGGCATAGAACAACATTTAATTGAAAGCTGTGCAACATTACTGCAAACCTTGTCCTCTGGATATAAAATTTATATAGAAAAATTTCGAGAATTAGCGCTAGATACTGCAAAAGAACTATCATCAAGGTATTCCTGGTATTATTTGCCTTCCTCAGTTCATAAAATATTAATTCATGCCCCAGATGTTATTCAATATGCATTATTTTCAATTAGAGAGCTCTCAGAAGCTGCGGAGTCAAGGAACAAGGACCTTAAGAAATACCGACTCAATCATACACGTAAAATCTCACGTTTAGCCACGAATAAAGACCTTATAAATCGGTTGTTATTAACTTCCGATCCTTTCATAACCGGGCAGCGAAATTTACCCAACAAATGTAAAACGATTCTTTCGAAACGTGTTTTTGATTTACTAGAATAATTTTTTGTATAATATATATTTTTGTATTGTTTTATTTAATTTAGTATAATGTATTATAAAAGCTAATATGTATTTGAACATCCTATTTTTATTTTATTTTGTATGTAGATAATAAAATTAAAATAAAATATAATTCATTAATAAGGGATTTCCTTACCCTGAAAGTATAATATTGAATTTAAGTCTTAAAATGTTATTTTATAATATTTTCGGGTTTTAACGTATGGTTTTTGCCTTTGTTTCATAATTTTCGTTATGTTATTAGGTCTTTATAGCAGTACAGAAATTTTAAGATCTATATTAGAGAGCTGCATGGGTTAACCATAAGACACGTTCAGTTGAATGGTCTCGAATTGAATTGAATGAGTGCGACAAATACAATGAATTTAATGAGTGTGAGTATTTGTGCGTTATGTGACTCATAGCATACGCATTCATCGAAATGAATGAGAGTGAATAAAGCGTAAAACGGAACAAAATTTGTGAAGTCGAAAGCAGTCGAATCACACGGGTTGTTGTGTACGCGAGCTAACTGACCATCCAACACCGCATCCACAAGCCGGTTAGCAACAAACCGGTCAGCAACAATCCAGCGATCAAATTCTTAAGAATTGTAATGCGTATCAATTGCTGCTTCTTCAATTTTTAGACTGTAAGCCCAAAAATTTTAATGCGTATTAATATTTTAGAATTCGTATTCAATTTGCAATTATTTTCTCTTTTGCATAAGACAAGCTGCAAAATATTTTCAAACGCTAGAAATTTAATTACGGAAAAGCGTTGTCTAATAGCAACTAGACAACATAAATAAAATTATGTTTTTAAATTCAAATATAAAATGAAAATGTTAATGTATTAAATATATAATAATAAGCTAAATAAATATGAGAATCATATTATATTGTCTTTCGTTTTTTTAATTTCTTTTTTCCTTACGCACGACCAGATAACTTAAAAAAACGGTTTTGGCATTCCCATGCATTCGAAACGCAACCACTCAGTTCAACTTAATTCGCACTCATTTAATTCATTTTTTTCCGTTTGAATGTTGTGAGTTCGAGTCTTACGCGAGCGCACTCACACACTCGAACACATTCCGCTTCGCATTCAAATTCACTCAACTCATTTTCAACATTGTCATGCAGACTAGAGGTGGAGAACTATCGATGACACTATCGGCACTATCGATGGTTGAGCGCTATCGAGCCACCATCGATAGCAGCCACACACTATCGATAGTGCACGATAGTACCAGCGATAGTTGGCGTTTCACATTGCTAAAAATTAAAATTTGCGCGTGTTCTGTGGCTTCAATAAAACAGTGTTAAAATTAAGAATCAATAAATAGATATGGAACGCTTGATTCAAAAAGGTATGTATAATGTATTATAAAAAAGTATTTTGATCAACAATGTGTCAAATTTAAGGTAAACGTCGAATATCCCTCACACTCAGTGCGTCAAGTGCAGACAAACAGGCTTGCGATTGCAGCAGTACGGACTCTGAGAAAGATTTTGTAGCTGATAGGAAAAATGATAAAAAAAACAGTAAAATCTCACAAGTGTGGAAATATTTTAAAAGATCAGATGACAAAAAGTTTGCAAAATGCCTTGACTGCGGCAAGGAATATAAAACAAGTGGAAATACGACCAACTTACACGACCATTTGAAACGATTTCATCCCGGCTTGAAAGCTCATAAACCAAATCCAGCAGTCGTTGCAGATACCGACAACATTGCATCTACCAGCAGCAGCTGTAGGTCGAGTATGCACTCAGTAGGTTCTTACTTCAAGAGAGCCGTCTTCTACGAGTCGAGTTCAAAGCGAAAGAACGACATTGACAAAGCGTTGACTGAGATGATTGCTAAGGATGTACAGCCATACAATATAGAGGAAAATGAAAGATTTGCTAAATATACTCAGGTATTGGATCCAAGATACAAACTGCCAAGCAAGACACATTTAAGAGATGTGTTGATGCTTAAAAAGATGTTTTTGTTCCTATCTTATAATTTAATTTAAAACAAGCCTGCATCATTACTTTTCCTGTAAAAGCTATAGGACTGGTTAAATTCCAAAACAGGGGGTCGCATGTAGACTTTAGTTCGCCACTGTATGTACTATAAAGCTGAGTATTTTTTAAGTCATTATGTGTTATGTTATTGTTTTAACGTTAGTGTTTCACCAGTGACCTGCAGAGTGGTGTATTTTTGTTTATACATAGATTTCAGAGAAAGAAAAAGTTGTGATACCTGTCTTACCCTTTAATGAAACTTATTGATTAATACTAGTACATGTTTTCTTGGTCTATGTTTTAAATTCAAGTTGCAACTTTTTGCAACTTTTTGACCACACTGCTACCAACCGAAAAAACTATATCGAACATGTATTCGAACTCACTATGATGGATGACAAAGTGTGCAATGCCTTAAGTGAAACATCATCTTCGAAGTGCCACATATGTCAAGCCAAGCCTACGGAAAAGAACGACACTGACAAATGCCTACAAAAAGAAGTCAGAGCAGATCGTTACGAATTTGGATTGTCTCCATTACATGCCTATATTCGTTTCTTTGAATATTTTCTTCACGTTTCATATAAACTTGAAATCAGACAATGGCAAATAAGAGGCGAGAACAATTTCAGAGAAGGAAAAAAATATTCAGTCCGAATTTCTTATTGTCGATAATCCAAAAACAGGTGGTAGTGCGAATTCAAATGATGGCAACACTGCAAGAAAATTTTTCAATCTCTCATTTATCTGCAGAAATAACTGGCATAGAACAACATTTAATTGAAAGCTGTGCAACATTACTGCAAACCTTGTCCTCTGGATATAAAATTTATATAGAAAAATTTCGAGAATTAGCGCTAGATACTGCAAAAGAACTATCATCAAGGTATTCCTGGTATTATTTGCCTTCCTCAGTTCATAAAATATTAATTCATGCCCCAGATGTTATTCAATATGCATTATTTTCAATTAGAGAGCTCTCAGAAGCTGCGGAGTCAAGGAACAAGGACCTTAAGAAATACCGACTCAATCATACACGTAAAATCTCACGTTTAGCCACGAATAAAGACCTTATAAATCGGTTGTTATTAACTTCCGATCCTTTCATAACCGGGCAGCGAAATTTACCCAACAAATGTAAAACGATTCTTTCGAAACGTGTTTTTGATTTACTAGAATAATTTTTTGTATAATATATATTTTTGTATTGTTTTATTTAATTTAGTATAATGTATTATAAAAGCTAATATGTATTTGAACATCCTATTTTTATTTTATTTTGTATGTAGATAATAAAATTAAAATAAAATATAATTCATTAATAAGGGATTTCCTTACCCTGAAAGTATAATATTGAATTTAAGTTTTAAAATGTTATTTTATAATATTTTCGGGTTTTAACGTATGGTTTTTGCCTTTGTTTCATAATTTTCGTTATGTTATTAGGTCTTTATAGCAGTACAGAAATTTTAAGATCTATATTAGAGAGCTGCATGGGTTAACCATAAGACACGTTCAGTTGAATGGTCTCGAATTGAATTGAATGAGTGCGACAAATACAATGAATTTAATGAGTGTGAGTATTTGTGCGTTATGTGACTCATAGCATACGCATTCATCGAAATGAATGAGAGTGAATAAAGCGTAAAACGGAACAAAATTTGTGAAGTCGAAAGCAGTCGAATCACACGGGTTGTTGTGTACGCGAGCTAACTGACCATCCAACACCGCATCCACAAGCCGGTTAGCAACAAACCGGTCAGCAACAATCCAGCGATCAAATTCTTAAGAATTGTAATGCGTATCAATTGCTGCTTCTTCAATTTTTAGACTGTAAGCCCAAAAATTTTAATGCGTATTAATATTTTAGAATTCGTATTCAATTTGCAATTATTTTCTCTTTTGCATAAGACAAGCTGCAAAATATTTTCAAACGCTAGAAATTTAATTACGGAAAAGCGTTGTCTAATAGCAACTAGACAACATAAATAAAATTATGTTTTTAAATTCAAATATAAAATGAAAATGTTAATGTATTAAATATATAATAATAAGCTAAATAAATATGAGAATCATATTATATTGTCTTTCGTTTTTTTAATTTCTTTTTTCCTTACGCACGACCAGATAACTTAAAAAAACGGTTTTGGCATTCCCATGCATTCGAAACGCAACCACTCAGTTCAACTTAATTCGCACTCATTTAATTCATTTTTTTCCGTTTGAATGTTGTGAGTTCGAGTCTTACGCGAGCGCACTCACACACTCGGACACATTCCGCTTCGCATTCAAATTCACTCAACTCATTTTCAACATTGTCAATTCGAATGTGGTTTTTTTGCTACTCATGCAGACTAGAGGTGGAGAACTATCGATGGCACTATCGGCACTATCGGCACTATCGATGGTTGAGCGCTATCGAGCCACCATCGATAGCAGCCACACACAGTACCAGCGATAGTTGGCGTTTTACGTTGCTAAAAATTAAAATTTGCGCGTGTTCTGTGGCTTCAATAAAACATTGTTAAAATTAAGAATCAATAAATAGATATGGAACGCTTGATTCAAAAAGGTATGTATAATGTTACATTTTTCAATCTTGTATCTCGTCTGTTGACAAAGAAGTCTCATTTTTAAGTTTTTAGTTGTATGGGCGGTACCACGCCCTTATGTCCGATTCTTATAAAATTCTGGATTTTAGTCAGGCATTAATAAAAACACGTAATAGCAAAGTTTGGTTTGCTTATATTCAAGAACAAAAAACTTTTTCTAACAAAAACTGTATTTTTAACCGATCGTTCCTATGGGAGCTGTATGCTATAGAAGCCCGATCTTGACCATTTTTGCACGGTATCTTTGTTGATGTCAAAAAAGTTTTTGTGCAAAATATTGTGTCGATAACTTCAAAAACACGCTGTTTTTTAAGCAAAAACATAATTTTCGACCGATCCTTCCTATGGCAGCTATATGCTATAGTAGCCCGATCTTGACCATTTTTGCACGGTATCTTTGTTGATGTCAAAAAAGTTTTTGTGCAAAATATTGAGTCGATAACTCTTAAAATACGTGGTTTTTTAAGCAAAAACATCATTTTTGAACGATCGTTCCTATGGGAGCTATATGCTATAGTCATCCGATCAAACTGAATTTTACATACCAAATACCTGCAAGGAGAATTTTCTGCGTTTAAAGTTTTTTGCTAACTTTAAAACTCTGGCTGGAAATCGCATTGAAACAGACAGACGGAGAGACGGACATCGTTATTTGAACTCGTCTCGTCGTGCTGATCAAGAATATATATACTTTATATAGTCGGAAATGTCTCCTTCACTGCGTTGCAAACTTCATGACAAAGTTAATATACTCTTTTTGCAAGAGTATAAAAAGTTGGCAAGCAAAAAAAATATTTTAATAATATTAATATTTTTCATAATCATATACAGTTGCGAAAAATATAATAGCAGCACTACGACACTTTTTCTTATTGGTCAAAAACGAATCCCTTGATGATATAATTTTTCGAATGTTTAATATTAAATATATTGTTTAGTATTCCTTCAAGGCAAAGCAGAAGATTACTGCTCTTAAAAATGCCTCCATTTATATTTTTTTTGCAATTTTAGAGGAAAAGGTACTAAAAATGCCGAAAAAAATAATAGCACCACTTACGCGTTTTTACTATAAACCGTTATCTTTCGCAATTTTTTTTTATCATAAGCACGTGTTAGATATATTTAAGTTATATTTTATTATTTTGGTCGTCAAATTTTAATTTTAACTAAAATTGGCAATACTTTGGGTCGTGGCAAGCACTGTAGTCCAGAAGAAAATTGATCAAGAAATTGATACTATGCGAAAAATCCTTTAGAGAAGTTGGTCGATTGGTCGGATGTTCCAATAAAATTATCAAAAACGCCATAAATTCTAAAAAAAAAGGTTGAAACACGTGGACGAAAAAGAGCCCTAACCCAGTTTCACGTCAAAAGGTTAGTACGCGAAAGCAAACGACATCCATTCAAGGCTGCTACTGGTCTAAAAAATGAACTTTACATAACTGCGACAGTACAAACAGTTCGCACATGTCTCAGGCAGCATAGTTTGAAAGCCTGCAGCCCAAGAAAAGTCCTACTTTTAAATGGTAGACATATGCCAAGCGCATGAAGTTCGCAAAAGAACATGTAAATTGACCAGTCCAAAAATGGAGGAATATTTTATGGACAGACGAAAGTAAAATCGTCATTACGTCAATTAAATATGGAGGCTCAAGCGTAATGGTATGGGCTTGCTTTTCATACTATGGAGTTGGCCCAATACATTGCATCAAAAGCATTATGGACCAACATGTTTACGTCGATATTTTGGATACAGTGATGCTACCTTTCGCAGAGTACGAGATGCTGCTTGTATGGGTCTTCAAACAAGATAATGACCCCAAGCACACCAGCAAAAAAGCAAACGAGTGGTTCGCAAGAAATTCGGTAAACAATTTAGAGTGGCCTGCGCAGACATCAGATCTCAATCACATCGAAAATCTATTGGCTGATGTGAAAAAGGCAGTTGCTGCAACTTGTCCAACCAGCAATAAATCACTTTGGGAGGTCATTCAGGAGTCCTGGAGCCAAATTCCTTTAAAACGATGTCAGAACTTCAATGTCTCAATGTCGAGACGTTGTAAAGCCGTTCTTGCCAATAAAGGTTTCGCAATAAAATAGAAAATTAATTGAATTATATCAGTTTTGATAGACAAGTGTCTTTAAGTTATGAAATGTGTTTTTTTTTTGTTGTTGTGTTTATAATTTTTAGTCCATTTTTAAAAAGTGGTGCTATTAAATTTTTCCATTTTTCATGAAGTTCCTTAAAAATGTTTAAAACGTTAAATAAAATGAAGCATTTTTTTTTCTCTTTTTGTCTAGAGTAGAGGTGGGCGCGGGCCTGTTTTTTGAGGCCCGGGCCCGCACGAAAACGAACTCTTTTTTGAGAGGCCCGGTCCGTCCAAACACGAAACTTTTTACCAAGGCCCGGGCCCGGCCCGGCCCGCACGAAATTTATTTACACATATAAGGAAGTTTAAAAGACATACAATTTATAGATATATATAAGTACATATTTATTAAGGTATACATACATGAATATTGTTATGTATTTTATAAAAAACAAACTATTTCATATTTTTATTTAAAAATAAAATTTTTTCCAAATTTGTGCTTTTTAGCCTAGTGCGTTTTTCATTTAAAACATGACCCGATGTTGAAAAAAGTCTTTCGCTCGTAGACGAACTGGCGGGAATAGCCAGAATGGTCCGAGCTAATTTGGGAAGGTATTTTAAGTCCCTTGCATTTTTCCAGAATTCTAAAATATCTGTGCCAGGAGCTGCTGGATAGGCCAAATATTTGTCAACCTCTATGTCGATAGCGTTTTTCTGAACTTTTTCTTTTTTTTTATAACTTAAGTCTAAAAATGTAGCAAATATTCGATTTTTGGAATTAGCACGTGCTTACAGCTTCGGCAGCACACAAAATCGACATTAATGCCATTATAATTAACGCAATCAAACTGCTTCCACACGTCACTCCTGCCCTTTTCATTTTGAATTAGCTTTACACATTCACTTTTTGCATTCACAGCGTCCTGAATGGTTTGTCGCGACATATTTATTATTTCAAAGTTTTAGTCAATTTCACAATAGGAAGCCAATTTTAAATTAGTGGTGTGCAAACAAGTAAAATATGTATAACCAAATCGATTATAGTACCGATAAACAATTAAAATGCGATAAATGGCGGTTCTAATTCGATCATAAAGAAAAATAGCGCGAACAAATCAAAATTGTTTTCGGGCTTATTTCGGGCTTTTACGGGCCGGGCTTTTTTGCTAAGGCCCGGGCCCGCACGAAGCCCGCAAGAATCTTAATTTTAAGGCCCGGGCCCGCTCCGGGCCTGTGTAAGCCCGCTTGCCACGAAAAAAAGCCCGGCCCGCGCCCACCTCTAGTCTAGAGTATTCTACTTCGGAAAACGTATTCAGAAGTATCTAAAACTTAGAAACGTACTTTAGACGCCTTTGTAAACTTTTCTTGCGATGGTGGGGTGCTATTTTAATTTTCGCAGCTGTATGTAAATCGCGCCATTTTTGTTTTCTCTACAAGAGAAACGATCGGTCAGGGACACAGATTCTCAAAAATTCATTTGTTCCAGTTTCACGCCTTTCTTTTTGCTACTGAACAGTAATTGCCTTAGTGATCACAAAGTGAACACAACGTCAACAAAAAGTGATTATATTTTCACAAAGTAACGGAAAAATATTGTGAAATAATGTCAAAAAAATATACTAAGTGCATTGTGAATAAGTGTCCAGTAGGTACATAATTGTTACTCATACTATTGAATTGCGAAAATCAATGATGTGTGAACTTGAAACTGGACCCCGTCACAATTAAGCAACACCATCGCATTTGTGACCTTCATTTTAGCAGCAATTTCATAGGCAAAGCCCGATTACTGAAAAATGCAATGCCAACCCTAAATTTAGGTCACTTGGATTGTCCTGCGTACTTTGCTCCCCATTTAAGAGACAAAGAAAAATTATACTATCAACAATGTTGTGTTAAGGGCTGTAATTCAATGAGCTCATTTGATCAGCTACATCATTTTCCCAAAAACGATGAACTTTCTGAGCATTGGAAAGCCATCATCATTATTAAAAAAGAGTTTCAAAATAATAACCACTTATATATATGCAATAAGCATATTCACAACAATGATCTTTATGGCCAAAAAAAACTAAGAAAAATTATTTGCCAGTAAGCAATATAGGTTGTTTAAACACACTTATGGGATTGGAAGTTGGCACTGAAAAAGTGCAAACGGGAAATGCATTGATTGAAATGCAGCATTGAAAAAATGCAAAACAATACCATTGAACAAATGCAACATAAAGATGCATTGAACAAATGCAGCATAGAAAAAATTATATATAACATCATTAAAAAAATGCCCAAAAATTACGTTGAAGAAATGTATAATGTTTATGTGAGAAAACTTGACTTTGTCACACAAACTGACAACAGTACGCAAACTGAAATGACTGTTAGAAATATGCACACAATAGCGTCTCTTGAGAACATGCAACCAGACATGCCTTTGGAGAACATGTAGTCAGCCGTGTTTGTAGACAAAAGTACTCAAACAGCGATCAGTATTCATTAAATATCTAAACGGTCGACACAGGACCCCAAAATAAGAAAAAGAAAAGATTATATATAATATAATATGTTATAAATATATATGCATTGAAAAAAAAATATTGTAACTTTTTTTTTTTTTTTATTTTCAGATTAGCCAATATATTTTTTATAGCGGAGCACCAACAATGATGGGTATGCCCTCACAAATGGGCACTTTTCGGCACTTAAGGAGTTGCGTTTTTCATTCAAAATGAAATTAAGGCCTGAAAAATACCTTTCCACTGTAACCACTGAGTTGCCAGTGTGCCTAGCAGCACCTGTGCAAGTGCACGTAACTGGGATAACTTGAGTTTTAACTCATGATAAAATTTAGTTATGTCACTATTCAATGGTAATCGGCCATAAACCATGTGGAAATTCTCAATTTCAACAAAAAGCTTTGACAATTTGTCCGATACTGATGGGAGACATTTGCAACTCGTCGTATATTGGATTTAGTAATTCCCGAAATCCCTCGCTGGTAAGTAGTAAAATTGGCCTGCCGTCGGTGGAAACAATTTTCACGACTGACGCAATTATGACTTCTTCATTGGTTTTGTAGGCTTTTTTCCTTTTTTTTTTTTCTTTTTTTTGCACACCAGTTTCATCTTCGTTAAGTACTTTGAATATATTAATATGTTTTGCCATCAAATGCCGCCTCAAATTTGTTATATGATGACCAGATAATTTTGAACCACATACGCTGCATGAAGATTTATTTTTTGCATTGTCGAATTTTAAATAAAAATGCACTTTGGTATTGATTTCACGATTTATTTTTATTGATGTCTTACACAGCTAGCTAGTAAAAAACCACTGCGTTTTTTCGTGTCTTGCTCATTAGCGGACAGTAAAAAAAATTTAGTTAGTTGCGAGCTCTGCTCAGAGAGTATTAATATTAACAAGAGGCCGAAGCTCGCTCAAAAAAAGCTACCCGTTTTTGATTGAAAACTTTTATTCTAGTGGTGACAATTCCTGACAGAGAAGGAAGACAAAAACGTATGTCTTATTCACTCGACATGAATGGCAGACGATTCATGTTTGTTGTTTACATTTGTTGTTTTTGTTTTTGAGACGTTTCTTTTGCTTGTGCGTACTGAATTTTTGTGCTGATTTTGATTCCTTTCAGCAGATTTCCATGTTTTGTAAAAATACGATTTAAGCATTTTAAGTCATTTTTTCAAAATTTGAATCTATTATTGAAAATTTTGAATTATGAATAAAATTTTAAATCTTCCAAAAATGAAATATTTATAAACAAAGCATTTATTAATTTTTTTTTTTAAGACTATTTATAATCACATAATTTCATATTAGTAATCATTCTATGACCATTTGTTAATAGTCATCTTGTTTTTGGTTAATAATGTTATTAGTGGAATATCATATCAATATTGTTATTTGCAACCAAAAACTCCATAACTGCACACGCAAAATTCTTAGTTTTTGAAAAGAAGGGATGAGAGACACACAACAAAGCAACGCACACAAATCGTGGACCGACGACGAGTCGAATGATTTTATTTATAAGAAGGGTAAAGAGACAAGAAGTAAACGAAATCATTTCAGTTTGTCAAAGAACATACTGTTTTTGTGTTGACAGTATTGCCTCCTATTATTGTACATTTATACACGTATTACGGGAAATGTTGAAGTAATTTATATATTTAAATAATTTTGACATCAGTTTTTATTATATATTATAAATAAATTTGTTTTTATTCCTGCTCTTTAAGATAAAGCAAAATGACTCTACTCAAAAGCATTAGACTTTTCATTAATAAACAAAGAGAAACATACCATGTTCATGCCCCACTTCATTCTTTTCCAAACTTTCATCAAACTCATGAAATTGTCTTGTGTTTACATTTTTTGGCAACAGCGCATTCAATTCATTAATAATTTCATTAAATAGTATTTACAAATTTAAAAAATGGCAGTCCTATCAAAAGAATTTGCCGAGCGAGAAAGAAATATTTTTGCTTGTCTTCTTTCTCTGTCTGATATTTTGCTGTAATTTTCACCTCTTGTTTCCTGGTCAGAATTTTTCCTGTGCTTCTTAAGAGAGGGCTTCGGTCTCTTGTTAATATTAATACTCTCTGATGTATATTAATACTCTCTGGTCGGCGCTCTTGTTTGGAGCTCTTTTAGGCGAAATAATTTAATCAGTCGCTGTTCAGAATTCACTGAAGGTAGAGTGTTTTGCGGATGGCTGGGAAATCACACTTAACGAAAACATTTTCAGAAATATTGGTGTATGAAATTGTTTTTTGTGTCAATATGAATGACTTTTATTGTCCGCGCTCTGTTTCTCGCAATTTTTCTCAATGCATGGACGCCCAACTTCTTTTTTCGCTGCTTACTAACACAGATGTAAGATAAAAATGTATGCCTTATTCACTAGACCAACCAAAAATTTATTTATTTTCAGTATTATTTATTATATAATTTCATATTATTAATCATTCAAAAAACGTTGATTCCAAGACATCTTCTTATTTTATACCCTGTAAACACTGTGTAACCAGGGTACATTGTGTTTGTTTGACCAAAATGTATATAACACATAGTGGGGAAGAGGAGGCAGAGAGTATTAGTATTAACAAGAGGCCGAAGGCCTCTCTTAAAAAGCTCAGTAAAAATTCTAACCAGCGGACCCGAGGTGTTAATTCCAGCAACAGCTCTGACCATTCGTCTCAAGGTGAAAATGTCGGACAGAGGAAGAAGACAAACAAAAATATATCTTTCTCGCTCGGAAAGGAGTAAAGAACGAAAATCAAATATTAAGTTGACCACCGACCAAGTGTCTTTGGACTAACATTGACAATGCTAGTAAAGCAATGCGCAGGTAGTTTTCACCTGTTATTCTTTGCTTATTAATGAAAACTCTAATGCTATTGCGCAGAGTCAGTTTGCTTAATCTTAAAAAGCATGAATAAAAATAAATTTATTTATAATATATAATAAAAACTGATATCAAAATGATTTAAACATATACATTACTTCAACATTTACCGTAATAGGTTCGTCTATGTTACACAGCAACACACGCCACATACGACAATTTAGCGATCAGCCAAGCTCAAACACACATACATAAGTGTCATATGTGCTGCGTCTGCGCTATCTAACATAAGCAAGGCAAATATTCAAATTGTGTATCAATGCTTTGAATTGATTTGGTTTTTTACAGCAGGGTAAAGCGCGGCATGCATTAATGCAAAAAATTAAAAACGAAAATCAAATCAAGAAATTTGAGAACAGAAGCAATTGTATTACAGTAGTCCCTTATGATTTGCGCTTCTGTGCAATACTTTCAACACAAAAACAGTATGTTCTTTGGCAAACTTATATGATTTCGTTTACTTCTTGTCTCTTCACCATTCTTAAGAATAAAATCATTTGACTCGCCGTCAGTTGACAATTTGTGACGTTGCTTGGTTTTGTGTCTCTCTTCAGTTCTCTTCAAAAACTAAGAATTTTACGTGTGCAGATATGGAGTTTTTGGTTGCAAATAATAATATTAATATGATATGCAGCTAATAACATTATTGACCAAAAATAAGATGACTATTAATAAATGGTCATAGAATGATTACTAAAATGAAATTATAAGATAATAAACAGTCTTGAAAAAAAAAAAAATTAATAAATGCTTTGTTTATAAATATTACATTTTTGGAAGCTTTAAAATTGTATTCATAATTCAAAATTTTCAATAATAAATTTAAATTTTGAAAAAAGACTTAAAATGCTTAAATCGTTTTTTCACAAAACATAGAAAGTTGCTGAAAGAAATCAAAATCAAGACAAAAATTCAGTACGCACAAGCAAAAGAAACGTCTCCAAAACAAAAACAACAAATGTAAACAACAAACATGAATGGCAGATGGCTTGTCGAGTGAATAAGACATACGTTTTTGTCTTCCTTCTCTGAAAGGAATTTTCACCTCTAGAATAAAAATTTTCAATCAAAAACGGGTAGCTTTTTTTGAGGGATCTTCGGCCTCCTCTTAATATTAATACTCTCTGAGCAGAGCTCGCAACTAATGGTCAACTAAATTTTTATTTACTGTCCGCTCATGAGCAAGACACGCAAAAACGAAAAAATTTCGCTCTGGAATTAACCGCACCGGTCGACTACAAAAATTTTTTGAAGATGGAATCTTGTGACTCCAACAATAAAAAGACAAGACACCATTATGCGAGAAGCGATATCGCCAAATGAGAGGCTGCCTGCCACTTTGCGTTTCTTGGCCTCAGGTCAAAGTTACGAGGACCTACAATTTTTGACTAATATTTCACCCCAATGCCTCGGAAAGATAATTATGGACACCTGTGACGCAATAATTTCATCATTGCATCAATTTATTAAGGTAAGATAATCCAGTTTATTTGATGAATTTAACAAATTAAAAAAAAATACTATATACATAAATAAAAAATTAAATTCATAGCCATTGTAGACAAATAACAAGAAAGCATAAAACAATTAAATACAAAACTTAAAGGAAATTCATTGACATTTGAACAAAGAAATATGTATATTCATTTGTAGTTTAGGTCGTTGAGAAGTTGCTGAAAAGATGTTGGTTCAGACAAAACTTCATGGGACAGAATCTGTACATTCTGCGTCGTAGTGGGGTCTATTGCAGCTGGTGAAGGAGTAAATGTGGAATATGGAGACAATTGGAGAATATTGGTGGGGGAATAACTGGAACCTGTGTTTGAAGAATACTGTGTATCGTTAGGAGATGGGCTTTGGAAGTACATAGGTCTAAAAGGCACATATTGCTGTCTCTGTGGTTCTCCTGAAGAAATAAAACTCGAAAATGTCAGCAAACCCATTTTCCCTTGCATTTATGCCTCGTCAATCATTCATTTTGCAAACAGTTGCTGATTCGGATCCATTTTTCGATACATAGCTGCCCAGCCATCGGCAAAAAGTTGGGCGTCGTCCTTCTGTGTTGAACTATTTCCCTGATCTAGATATTCAGCTGCTTTTTTTTTTTAAATCTTCCTCTAATTCGTTTCCTCTCTTTCTTTTAGTAGGCTGAAATTTGAAAATTGTAATTAATTTTAGCATTTCTAATATTTTTATTTTAGGTGCCTAAAACTGCTGAAGAATGGAAAGTTGTTGCGGCCGAGTTTGGACAAAAGTGGAATTTCCATAATTGCATTGGAACCATTGATGAAAAACACATGCACATCAAAAAACCCGCAAATTCAGGATCGCATTATTTTAATTATAAGAAAAATTTTAGCATCGTTCTTATGGCAATAGTGAACGCTAACTATGAGTTCATGATTGGAAGTGGCGGCCAATGGAAAAGTGTCAGATGCAGGCGTTTTTAGACAGTTAAAGCTGAAGGTAATGTACGACGAAGGTCATCTAAATCTGCCAGAACACGAGGCGCTGCCATTAACAGATGATGTTTTTCCGTTTGTCTTCGTTGGGGATGATGCATTTCCATTATTAGAAAATTTCATGAAACCCTACAGCCGAACGAATTTGACAAAAGAAGACCATATTTTTAATTATCGTTTGTCACGAGCTCGACTTATTGTGGAGAACGCATTTGGGATTTTGGCTTATCGTTTCCGTGTCCTACTTTCTAATATGAACTCATGTCCAGAAAAGGCAGGAATTATAACCCTAACTTGCTGTTACTTGCATAATTATTTAAAAGCAAAAAATCCGTCAAATTACTTAAAAACAAGTATTGATGGATCTACACAGAACCAAAATTTTGTCAATTTGCAAGTCATAAAGCCTGTTAATCCAACAACAAAAGCAAAAGAAATACGGAATAAATTTCGAAATTATTTTAATACAGTCGGAGCAGTACCATGGCAAGAACACAAAATACAGATGCTTAATAATAATAATTTAAATGATAAATAAAATAAAATTAATACGTACAATATATTTTAACAAAACTTACTTTTCCATTTTCGATCCTTCCAAGCAGTTTAATGTGGACAAGCTTTCATCTTGAATTTCCTGGTCACGGAGAAAATCCAACTGGCTAAAGTACCATAAGGAAGGAGTGAATACAGTTTGTCAATTTCAATTTTAACATGAAAAATATAAATAGGGGCAGTACTTGGAAAAATTTAGCTTGTCAAATATTATTTAGCTATGTATTAGGTATAGGTATGAAGAAAAAAAAAAATCGAAATTTCAAACAAAACGTAAAAGAAATGAAGAAAACAAAAAAAACGGCCTTTTTGAAGCTCTCAATAAATTGTTTGCAAAATGCAAACAAAGCTTTTAAAGAGTACCAAAGGAAAACTAACGGGACCCAAAGCTCGAAAACGATCGATCTCCTGCTCTTTTCTAGTCTTCCTTGCCTTCATTCGTGCTAAAATTTTTATACTCTTGCAAAAAGAGTATATTAACTTTGTCATGAAGTTTGCAACGCAGTGAAGGAGACATCTCCGACTATATAAAGTATATATATTCTTGATCAGCGCGACGAGACGAGTTCAAATAACGATGTCCGTCTGTCTGTTTCAATGCGATTTCCAGCCAGAGTTTTAAAGTTCGCAAAAAAATTTAAACGCAGAACATTTTCTTCTCCTTGCAGGTATTTGGTATGTAAAATTCAGTTTGATCGGATGACTATAGCATATAGCTCCCATAGGAACGATCGTTCAAAAATTATGTTTTGCTCAAAAAACCGCGTATTTTATGAGTTATCGACTCAATATTTTGCACAAAAACTTTTTTGACATCAACAAAGATACAATGAAAAAATGGTCAAGATCAGGCTACTATAGCATATAGCTCCCATAGGAACGATCGGTTAAAAATACAGTTTTTGTTAGAAAAACTTTTTTGTTCTTGAATATAAGCAAACCAAACTTTGCTATTACGTGTTTTTATTAATGCCTGAAAAAAATCGAGACTTTTACAAAAATCGGATCTTAATGGGCGTGAGTACCGCCCATACAGCTCAAAAACTTGAAATTGAGAGTTCTTTGTAAACAGAGGGGGTACGAAGATTGAAAAATGTAGTGCAGTTTGACTACGTTGCCTTCTTAAAGACAAATTCGAAAATGGGCATGTAGGCTTCGAATCATGGTTCTTATTGGAAAATTAAAAAAAGATTTGTTAATAAGAATAATTGTGAAAGCGTTTGCAAGAGTATATAAGTTTCGGCATAGCCGAGAATAGCTCCCTTAC
>JBAMBP010001097.1:0-18290 GCA_037044515.1 Phortica magna
TCTAATACGCAACCATTATCCGGGCCAGGGGAAAACGAACTTTTAACAGCCATGATGGTCGTAGGGACAATGTTGGGGAAGTGGCAATTGGAACACACAAATTGAGAATGCCATAAAGGGTGTCATAAAAAAATGTAGTACCATATAATAAGTCATTACAACGATATAATGTAGACCAATCTGTCTGATCAATTAAAGAATTAAGTAGATCGAAAATAGTTTTGCGAAAACAAAACGTCTTTGAAGAGGGGCACTCTTCGGAATGGAAGAAAAAGACGGTAGACCAAGAACTATTTCTAACGTAGGGTGCAAAGAATCTTCCGGTAGAGTCAGAGCTTCACATCTGGACACAACTATGCCATTGGAGTCATTAGTCAATACAAGATCAAGAGATCTATTAAATGAGTTCACGACCCCGTTAGCCTGAAATAAAGGTAAATCTAACAGAATATCCAGAAAGTCATGTTGCCCTGAAGGAATTAAGTGATTTGAATCATTGGAGTGAGACCAAGGACAATGAGAAAATCTCTGTCTTGTGTGAGGTCATATATGGTTTTTATCGAGTCAACGTGATTTAAATATACATCCAGTCCAGAATTTGGTGGAATGTATGAACACGTTACGAAAATAGTTAGCTGAGCTAGACTGATCTTTACTCCAATAAATTCAATATCGGTAACCATATCGAGTTGGATAGCCTCAGAGCGAAGACGTGAATTTACTGCTATAAGAACGCCAACCCCGCGACGAGCAAGACAATCATGCCTTTAGGAGACGAACTTATTACAAAAAATTTCGTTGCTTAGTATACTTTGGTTAAGCCAAGATTCCGAAAAAGCAATGTTGTCCACGTCAAATGAAACACTTTCTCTATAAAGGTTAGTGAGTTTGAACAAAATACCCCTGACATTCTGATATACGATTGAAAGGCGGTCGGCCAATTTAGTTTTTTGGTCTCGGTGCTTAACACGGAAGCATGGGGTAGAGCCGTAGTGGTTGATGAAGGCGGATGGGGCCTTTTTTTAGGCTTCAACTCATGGACCACCATGTGCGCAGGCCAAAAGATGGATCACCTAGAAGCTTGAAAGCCTCATTTGGGACACTCACTTTAAATGAGTCAATCTCTCTAGGTGAGGTGAATGAAAATTTATGAACTTTCAACTATAAAAGTGTATATATTATTGTTGGATTCACAGCAAGAACAACAACGCTAAGTACATACATACGCGGTTCTTATATATTTGTATGTCTTTCTGTGATACACAAAACAATCAAAGATCTATAGTTAGAGTGTTAGAATGAGACAACCATTCTGTTACAGTACAGTTACATTACATATGTATATGTATGTGTTGGAGATCAACTGGAATTCTGCTGGTTTCTCAGCTCAGCTCACTCTCTGGTGAACGTTTGGTGTGACAAGTCGAGTTGAACAGAAATTAATAAAACGAATGTATTAAAACATAAAATTGCGTCAGCTTCTTTACTTCGACCTCTAGACTGATATATCCAATAATTATTAATCAACATGACAAGACTCATTGATAATATGTGTCCGTCCGTCCGTCTATCTAATCGTAGATTTAATCACCTCGCACAGTTTTGAAGTTATCGAACTGAAATTTTGCACAGAGTCTCCTTTTTTATAAAATCAATTATTTATCAGAACCAGCATGATCGGACTACTGGAACTGGTAGCCACCGATACGAAGAGAAGAAGAAAAATACACAAAGTTTAAATCGTTGTATGAAAAATTTTTTTGAGATAGAGCGCTGAAATTTAACAAGTTGGAATCGTTTATATGCTCAGACTAAATGCCTGAAAGTTTGATTGAAATCGGATCACTGGAACTGATAGCTGCCATACAAAATGAAGAATACCGAGAGAAGTTAAACTTTTTTCCACAATTTAACAGGATGCTTCCCTTAACTTTGAGTGCGTATATCTTCCAAACTATAATTCCGATTTCAAAAAGAAAGATAGTTCCTAAATCGCTGAAATTCTCTACCAGACACGTAAATTGGTTTTCTCAACAGCGTTCATGCACTTTCGGATTTTTTCCAGTGAAATCAACCTACCTCTCTGTGCGACGGTATAAAGGAAATAAGTAAACTTTTTTATACTGACGCCACTCAAAATAATTTAAAATGTTAGAATAAAATTAACCAAAGTCAAGATTATCATAACTATCAAATAGATTCACTGAATTATGCTCAATATTTTAAATTAAGTAGCTATTCGAAATCGGAAAGAAAACAAGGTATTATATTTATATTAACGCAAAGCGAGGAGCAAACACGTCTGTCTTATTTGAAATTACAGCTGTCTTCCTTTTACTCCTTTTAGAAAAAGTTAGTAGAAGACTAATGGGATGATAGGTTGTCAACTTGATACAAAAGCTTGTCTGGATTGGGACACATAACCAAAAGAGCATACTTCCAAGTGCATTGTAGAAAAACTGAATTGAAGAGATTAAGCAGGAATATTACAGCACGTACAGGAAGAGCTTTGATTACTCTTCCACCAATACCAACATACACAGGAGCTTCCTTACAATTTATAGACTACAGCCCAAGATTGAGCTCTTCACGGCTTATATCTCTTAGGACTTGAAAGGATTCATTTAACTTTTGCAGTCCTTCCAAAGAGTATGCCTGGGATGCCAAATCGAAGGGAGAAAATCGATGCTCCAAGTAGACAGCAAATAATATATCTTTTTCTTTGGGTCCAAGAATCGAAGAGCATCTTTCTGATTGACGTTTAAACCTTTTTGTCATTCTCCATAAATAACTTGAAGGCTTATTAGTGTCTGCATTCAAAAAAATTTCAACAAAAAATTCCGATCTTGCTCTACAAAGAGCACGTTGAAGAGTTGAGGCTGCTCGTTTCCAATCAGAGTTGTCCAAGGGATTTCCCGAACCATTTTTCTCTAAGTAATGACAAGATCTCAGATTTGCCGAAGCAAAGTTAGCTTCATCTTAAATTTTCCTATTTAAAATCTTAACTGCATCTTTAATGTAGCCCGCAGATTGAGTCTTAATCCCTAGATTTAAAACAAATCAGGTTTGCATTGAAAGAAAGGGATTTCCTCATATTCCGAAAGGCACACTATGCTTGAGAAAGATACTCCGGGGCTAACATTTCAACACTGAGATGGCCGAATAGCTTTGGGGTCGTTGATTTTGAAAAGTGGCAAGGAATCACCTCGTTGAGCTTGAGCTTGCTTCTTTACGGGACATCCTTTGTAATTTTCTGTATGTGAATCAAAGTACAAAGCGCAAATGGAGGGAGATTCAAAAGATTTTGAGCATTCGGCAGTGTTATGATCTTTACCACATTTAACACAGTGATGGGACTTGTGATATCAACGTTGAGTGTGTCCATAATTCAGATATTTCTGGCATTTTAATTTTTACCAATTAATAGTTTGCTTAATTTCAAACACACTCAAGTTATTTTCTTTAGGAGCAAGTTCAGCAAAGAAAGGATCTAAATCTTGTTTGTCGTAACGTGAACGAGCATTAAAAGAGAAGCGGACTATGTGGCCGTGTTTCGCCACCTCAGTTTTTAGAATGAAGTTCATTTGTGTAAGCCTCTAATGACAACTCTAAACCCTCTTTATGTTGCTGTTAAGTTTGTGACACCGTCAATAATAATTGGTGTTGGACGATTTTTTAGTATTAGCAGTGACACTTGGATTGGCAGCTTGTTCAGACAGATTTGAAGTACATCGACGCAAGGTGGGGACAGACACAGTAGTCACTTGATTGGAGACTTTCTTGGTTGATACATTTCCAGCATTACACGAAAGGGTAATTTCGGAAGTCGCTTGATTGGAGACTTTTTTGGTTGAGACATTTCCAGCATTACCAGAAGAGGTATTTTTCGAATTCCGCTTTAACGCTGAAAAAAAATAGCTCTGTCTTTTAGAGCCTTTAAGTCAGCTCTTTTTTTGATAATATGGTAAGAGATGGCTGGTCATCATGTGAAGATTAATCCAAAGAAGCCCCTAGAGGTTGATGGGATGTGTTCAAGAATTTTTCAATACTCTTCGCTATTATCCCGACGATTGGCCAAATTGTCGCTGCTTTCTTTTGGAAATGGTTATTTTTCAAGGGAGGTACTCTACAAAGTTACCGATGCGTGCCATAGATAGCACACAAAGTGCAAAACACTTTAGAAAAATAAACGCGAAAAAGAAACGAAACATAATAAAATATTAAAAATTTAATTAAAAAAAAATTTTAAAAATTTTCTTTTATAACTTCAACCACATTGTAACTGGTCAAAGCCTGACCAATACATTTCATAATGTTTTTTTCATTGCAGCTCAAAACTTACAAAAGATAGAGGGTTGGTGTCTGTGAAAAAAGAAAGCTGATATTATTGCCAATAAAAAAATGCAAATGAACTGAAACGACTTACACTCTCAAAAATTGGGACGAAGAAAAGCGTTTAACTCCTTAATTTCTTTGTAAAGATGAGCGTATTTTTTTGAACACTGTAAAGGACTCCCGGTTCAAGGGTGGGTGTAGCTCGCCGACAGAATCCGTATACATAAATTTGAATAGATTTATATAAGACCCTGCGTGAATTGGTAACGCAAATCGTATGATTTTTAGTAGCCGAAGGGAAAGAAAGAAGAAAGTACGCAGTGGGAATTTTAAAGTTTAATAAGAACATTGATATAATTTGTAAGTAGGTGGTTCTTTGCTTAAAAACTAGGATCAAAAGTCCCTGGCTCCTACTTGTGCGCGACTTACGTTACTTTCTACGTCATATAATGTTACTAGAAATATTATAATAACTTATGACTAAACTAATATGTATTCTGAACGGCGACTGTGGGGTGATGTGTGGCGCTCCGATGGTTGCTCCTGTTGCTGGCCGTCGCTGCGTCAATTCTCGTCGATGTCTTGTTGATGATTGCTCTCTTGTGTGAGCCCCGTACGGTGTTGCTATCGGCTCAATGACGGCGATGAAAATCAATTTGGCTGCGCTGATTTTCGCGTTTTACTCGTTCGTTAATAACGGAATGGCTTAGAGCCCACGTTTGTTCGGACGGTTTTTATACGGCGGATTAATTGGTTTTGCTCTTTGACACTGTCAGTTAGTTCGGCAACGTTCCCGAGCGTTTCGTTTGATTACGTTTCCTCGACCTCACACTTATTCCAAAACTTTTTCACTTGGCTTTCCTCACGCGTTGATCACACAATTAGTTATATGCTCTCACTTGTCTTGCTGCCTCTAAAACCCGACCTTGAATATCTTCTTCCTCCTGTTAATTCTATCCGAAACCGTTGTGGCATATCGCCAACGGTACCCTTCCATTTTGCAATCCGTTGACACCGCAATATCCAATCTAAACCTTGAATGGGTTGTTCACCCCAACAGTGCAATTCTGCCTCCCTTCCAATGCACTTGTTATCCAGACATCATATGTTTTGGCGGTCAGCTGGTAGTGTTGCTGTTACCCTGCTGTTATGTAACAGAGACAGCAACGTAACGCTTCGTCGATCGAGTCGCTGTTAAGTAACAGCGACACATGCGCTGCACTTCGTTGCACGAGTTGTTGTCAGGGGTGAATTCACTACGGAATTTCACCCCTTCACAATACATAAAATAGATATTATTAATTGCATATTTTTAAGGTATGATCCTGCCAGTGTCAGTCTGGCATAAATAAAGGGTATTCCGTTATTTATAAAACTCATAACAGTACGTTAATATACTGTTTAGTGGATGGGCTTAAGGGCATATTTTTTAATTTTGTATTTGGTGAATGTAGCTACCTGCTCGAAAAGCTCCTGCCTCGCGAGGGGATCTTAATGTGCTTCCCATCACCGAGTATGTCAAATGTAATACTGCGGAAGTATCTGTGTCTAACCTAATTCTTGACTACTACGCTTAAAATCATTTCAACTTTTTAATTTTATGGGTAGTGAACTACTTAGTTACATTGTTTCAAACCTGAAGTAACAAAGAATCTGCTATTAACCAATCTTCTATTCTTCAACTTCTGTTGTATAAATACTCCTTGGACCTGAACAAGTAGTTTTTGTCTTACAAGATGATAAGCAAAAGTTTCTATTGGAAAACTAGTAAGGGCGGTATAGTTGAGTATACTCAACCATATAATACCCTGCACATACCCTCACCCATTTAAATGGTGTTCCATATATAAAAAATCAGTCAAAAGTGAGGAATTTTCGAAAAATTCGAGTTAGTAGATCTCTGAAGGGGAAGCCATGAAATAAAGAGGTGTTTTTCGGTATGCAGTTTAAAGGACGTATATTAACTGAATCTGCATACAAAATTTCAGACATGTATATTTCATAGTTGTGGAGATATACATATTTTAATAAAAATAAACTGGAATTTACCCAAAATTTAAGTTTGCCGACCTCTAATGGGTAGTCCAAATACAAAATGGTATTTTCTGGTATGCAGTCTTAAGAAGTTATATATACTTTGTCTACGAACAAAATTTCAGGTCCGTACCTTCAACAATTTCGGAGATGTAGGCTTTGACATGCAAACACTATTTGAGGGGTTATTAAGGGTAGGGGGGAAAAATTTGGTATGCAGTTTTAAAGACATACATCTATGAAGTCTGCATACAAAGTTTCAATTTCGTATCTGTTATAGTTGTGGAGATATACAAATTTATTAAAAAAAAAGTGAAATTTACAAAAAATGTAAGTTTGGTGGTCTTTGAGGGGTAGTCAAAAATACAAATGGGTATTTTCTGGTATGCAGTTTTAAGAAATTGTATTTACTGAGTCTACATACAAAATTTCAGGTCCGTATCTCTTATAGTTTTGAAGATACAGTAATTTACAAAAAAACACTTTTTGAGGGGTAATGAAGGGTTGGGGGGAAAATTGGTGTATGCAGTTTTAAAGACATACATCTATGAAGTCTGCATACAAAGTTTCAATTTCGTATCTGTTATAGTTGTGGAGATATAAAAATTTTTGTAAAAAAAAAGTGAAATTTACAAAAAATGTAAGTTTGGTGGTCTTTGAGGGGTAGCCAAAAATACAAATGGGTATTTTCTGGTATGCAGTTTTAAGGAATTGTATTTACTGAGTCTACATACAAAATTTCAGGTCCGTATCTTTTATAGTTTTGAAGATACAGTAATTTACAAAAAAACACTTTTTGAGGGGTAATGAAGGGTTGGGGGGAAAATTGGGGTATGCAGTTTTAAAGACATACATCTATGAAGTCTGCATACAATGTTTCAATTTCGTATCTGTTATAGTTGTGGAGATATACAAATTTTTGTAAAAAAAAAGTGAAATTTACAAAAAATGTAAGTTTGGTGGTCTTTGAGGGGTAGTCCAAAATACAAATGGGTATTTTCTGGTATGCAGTTTTAAGGACATGTATTTACTGAGTCTACATACAAAATTTCAGGTCCGTATCTTTTATAGTTTTGAAGATACAGTAATTTACAAAAAAACACTTTTTGAGGGGTAATGAAGGGTTGGGGGGAAAATTGGGGTATGCAGTTTTATAGGTCTTTACATACTTAGTCGACATACCAACTTTCATAGTTCTAGCGTTTCTGGTGTTCAAGTTATAGCCTTTCCAAAAAGTGGGCGTGGCTGGTTGGGCGGGAAGGAGTGGGCGTGGCTCAAAACCGTTCAAACTTGATCTGCTGCCGAGCATCACGAGTCTATCCTCCAAATTTAAAGTCTCTATCTTTTATAGTTTCCGAGAACCATTGGTGAGGACGGACGGACGGACGGATGGACAGACGGACGGACATGGCTTAATCAATTTGTCTTGTCGTCCTGATCAAGAATATATATACTTTATAGGGTCCCCCTCCCCTCCTTCTCTGCGTTACATACATTTCGGCCAAACAAACACAATATACCCTGGTACAGTATGTACAGGGTATAAACATCAGCAAAGGTACAGGCTCCTGTCTTAATGCATATCAGTTATAAAGTGCGCCTCGATGACCACGATTTTGCTGTTGGAGAACCCCATCAACTACCTCCTTTGGTATATGCTGGGATAATAATCAACTGCATGGGTAGAACAGAAGCTTTTACATATTCTGGCCCAACGTATATCAACATTCAACAGCAACTACTCTCAAGGTAAAACCATCGATAATGAGCTCGAAGTGAAAAACTTTCAGCATGCAGGTACATATTTTAATAAAATGATACATAATCTTCTTTGCTCATTCTATATTATTTTCAGGCGAAACATTAGCTGAGATTTTTTCTCAAGTAGTCATTGACGGCCACAACGTGATGGCAGAATATGTGCCCGCTGAAGATCCTATCGGAAACCACATATGTTTTGGACACAAGGAAATTTTTCCATCACTGCTTATGAGGCGATGTATAAAGCTACGCCCAGATATCTCACAGGGTAGGGAAATACCGTACGATAGGTACAGCCCATCTATTAAAGATGAAATCGACGGAAGAACATGCTCAATTTGTCGATGTCACAAAACCCATTCCGTATACCAAGCCCGGATGAAGTAGGGACGGAAATTTTTTCATCATTGCTTATGCGGCAATGTATAAAGCTACGCCCGGATATCTCACAGGGTAGGGAAATACCGTAATCGACGGAAGAACATGCTCAATTTGTAGACTTTATTTTGCCTCAAAAAATTCAATGAACAGTCATCGTAAAAACGTTCATAGTGTTGCAGTGTACGACGTGTCTCGGGTACGACATTTGCGGGTTTTCTCTAGGAGACCACAAGACCTCTTGTGTGTCATACAAGAAAGCGTGGAGTGGATAGACATTGAAACTCCTAATGCTACCACCCTGGTGATCAACGAAGTCTCAGAGTGGATTGATGCTGGCAACTTATTCGTTGAAGATTTTTGAGATGAAAAGTAAATGTAAATTTAAGAAAAAATACTTATTTTTGTAAATTGAGTTCCTATTGCAATACGAGGTGTGTTCAAAAAGTAAGGTGACGTTTTCAAATTTCGCGGGCAACGTATTTTCGATTATCGAATTTTTTGTTTTGTTATGTTGGTACACTCTTTTCGAACATCTGTACCAAATTTCAAGTGAATGGCATTTTTTGTTTGGTTGTGAGAGGCGTGAAGGTTATAAGTGTTTTGCAAGCTCGGCGATTTTTTGCTATCGAAAAATATGGATCAAAAGATTTGCATCAACACGATTTGAGAACAAGAAAAAGTCACATGGGGCCAAATCCGGTAAATATGGTGGCTGAGGCATGATTGTGTTGTTGATTTTGGCCAAAAAATTTCTCACAATCAAAGATGAGTATGCAGGGGCATTACCGTGAATTGTTTTTCCACAATTCTGGACGTTTTCTTCGCATTGCTTCTCGCAAACTGCGCATAAATTCCAGATAATACTGTTTATTGACCTACGACCATATGTTAAGAACTCCTGATGCACCACGCCATAGTAATCGAAGAAAACAGTGAGCAAAACTTTGACATTTGATCCGACTTTGCGTGCTTTTTTGGTCTTGACTCTTCTGCCCACTTCCATTGGGACGATTGGGCTTTGGTTTCGATACCGTAACCAGTTATGACCCTTTTGAGTAAATCTGGGTCGTCGTTGACATCATTCAACAGCTCTTGTGCGATGCTCATACGACAGTTCTTTTGGTCAAAATTTAGCAATTTCGGAACAAACTTCGCTGACACACGTCTCATGCCCAAAACGTTAGAAAAAATTTAATGGCACGAGCCAAGCGATATACCGACATCCTTAGCAACTTCTTTGATAGTGATTCGACGATTTTCCAAAACAATTTTCTTCACTGCTTGAACGTTTTCATCAGTTGTTGACGTGCTTGAGCGTCCATTGACATCTTCCCGGCCATCTTGGAAAAGTTTGTACCACTTGTAAACATTTTTTTTACTCAGAACAGTTTCACCGTATGCCACTGTTAACATTCAAGTTTACGGATCTCTTAATTTTATTTTGTACACAAAGTTTGGTTAAATCCTTTAATGTTGGCACCGCCCACATATAGTGCTTATATCTTCTGAATCATATAACTTACAGCAATACAACTTGGTGTGTGTGCTATTGGGATAGAGTATAATTAGATTTAATAAAATTATAGGCCTGACAACGCCCACATATAGCTAATAATTAAAACCGTTATATCTCTGGAGCCAAAAAGTCTTGAAAAAGTCAATGAAAGAATCGCACATCCGTTTTTATAACCTGCACAAGCCGTGTACCTGTGTATACAGTTTGTTTAAACAAAATGTGTGTAACGCACAGAAGGAGGGGAGGGGGACCCCGTAAAGTACATACATTTTTCAAAAGGACGACAACAGAAATTGATTGGGCACCGTCCGTCCGTCCTCACCAACGGTTCTCGAAATCTGTAAGAGCTAGGGACTTGAAATTTAGAGGATAGACTCGTGATGCTTGGCAGCAGATGAAGTTTGAACGGTTTTGTGCGACGCCAACCTCTTCCCGCCCAACAGCACCACCCACTTTTTGAAAAGGCTATGGCTGGAACACCAGAAGCCTAGAATCATGAAAGTACTTTTCATTACCCCTCAAAAGGTGTTTTGTTGTTAATTAATATATCTTCAAAGCCATGCAAGGTACGGACCTGAAATTGTACGTATACTAAGTATATACAGCTTCTTGAGACTGCATACCAGAAAATACCACGTAGTATTTTGACTACCCCTCAAAAGCTGGCAAACTTATATTTAGGTTAATTCCAGTTTAATTTTATTGAAATTGGTATATCTTTACAACTATGAAATATGCGAGTCTGAAATTTTGTATGCAAGTTCAGTTAGTATACGACTTTAAAACTGCATACCAAAAAACACATGACCATTTATTAAAAGTCATCTTATTTTTGGTTAATAATGCTATTAGTTGCATATCATATTAACATTATTATTTGCAACCAAAAACTATCTTTACAAGCAAAATTGTTAGTTTTTGGATAAGAACAGAAGAGAGACATACAACAAATCAACGCACAAAAATCGTTGACTGACGGCGAGTCGAATGATTTTGTTTATAAAAAGGGCGTAGAGATATGGGCAACGCACAAGAAGTAAACGAAAACATTTTAATTTGCCAAAGAACATACTGTTTTTGTGTTGACTGTATTGCCTCCATAGCATTGTCCGATTTTTCATCAAAGACCATGTGTTGTAAAAAGCGCATATCAAAAGAAACTACTGTACACACAATTGCTTCTGCTGAAAAATTTCACAGCTTAAGATTTGATTTCCGTTCTTAATATTTTGCATTAATACATGCCCCACTTCAACCTTCCGGAAATTTTCTGTGTTAACACAAGTCAATTCAAAGCATTGATACCCAATTTGAACATTTGTCTTGCTTATTAGAGCTGGGAAAAAATCAATCTCGCAGGATTTATTTTTTCGATCTGTTAGACAAAAAAAACGAGTTAAATCGAAAAAAAAAAAATAATTTGGTTTTGAGATCATTTGTTTTATTTTATCACTCCAGAACCCACTGGTTTCTGTCTGCAAATAACATTTTGTTAACATTGCTAGCTTTTAAGGAGACATGTCTGCCTGAAATTAGTATCCCAGCTGGTCTGAACATCCTTTCAGACTCCGTTGAGCATGCTGGAATGCAAAGGTATTGTAAGACACAGTTTTATAAATTTGCCTTCCTAACGGACTACCTACACAATCATATTCTACACAAAGAAAATGAATAACAATGTATAATTATGATTTAAAACTACATTTTATTCTTACCCTTTTGTTTTACTCAAATTCGCGTTTTATTTATTAGTAAGTTATTGATGAATTTTTTTTCAAAAGAACATCGATAGATTTTTCAAAAGAATCGATGCTTACACCAAAACGAAAGAATCGATTTTAACCAGCTCTATTGCTTATGTTACATAGCGTAGACACTTATGTGTGTTTGAGCTTGGCTGAACGCTAAATTGTCGTATGTGGTGTGTATGTTTTACGGGTTTGCTTTCTTTCGCTGCAAATAATGTACATACATATATGTTTAAATAATTTTGATACAAATTTTCATTAAATGTACATTTATTGATATTGGTGCTTTTTAAGAAAAAGCAGGATAACTCTGCACAAAAGCAATAGACATTTCAATATAAGCAAAGAAACTACCTGCGCATTGCTTTACTAGCATTGTTAATGTTAGGCCAACGGCGCTTGGTCAGTTTAATATTTGATTTTCGTTCTTACCTTGAATTACTTCAATCTTTTTCGAACTTTCATCAAACACATGAAGTTGTTTTGTGCTTACAATTTTCGCCAACAGCGCACACAATTCATTCATAATTTCATTGAATAGTATTTACAAATTCGAAATGGCCGTCGTCTCTAAAGAATTTTCCGAGCGAGAAAGATATACTTTTGCGTATATTTGTTCTATGTCAGCAATTTTCACTTCTCGATGGTACCTTAGAATTTTTGGTAATCTTTTTTTGAGAGGGCTTCCGTCTCTTGTTAATATTGATACTCCCTGATTGCATCCACTCTGTGGGTAAAATTTTCGTAATTGTAAAATTCTGTACTTTTCCGTTTACCATTAAAAAAAAAATATTAATTCGTAAAATATGTTCTCATTAGTCCGAAAATTAGACCTAACTCATGCAGACCTCTAGTTCAAATGCAAGGATTTCTTTAATAATTATTCTTTTAATAATTTCAAATTTCAAGTGAATGGCATTTTTTGTTTGGTTGTGAGAGGCGTGAAGGTTATAAGTGTTTTGCAAGCTCGGCGATTTTTTGCTATCGAAAAATATGGATCAAAAGATTTGCATCAACACGATTTGAGAACAAGAAAAAGTCACATGGGGCCAAATCCGGTAAATATGGTGGCTGAGGCATGATTGTGGTATTGACTTTGGCCAAAATATTTCTCACAATCAAAGATGAGTATGCAGGGGCATTACCGTGAATTGTTTTTCCACAATTCTGGACGTTTTCTTCGCATTGCTTCTCGCAAACTGCGCATAAATTCCAGATAATACTGTTTATTGACCTACGACCATATGTTAAGAACTCCTGATGCACCACGCCATAGTAATCGAAGAAAACAGTGAGCAAAACTTTGACATTTGATCCGATTTTGCGAGCTTTTTTGGTCTTGGCTCTTCTGCCCACTTCCATTGGGACGATTGGGCTTTGGTTTCGATACCGTAACCAGTTATGACCCTTTTGAGTAAATCTGGGTCGTCGTTGACATCATTCAACAGCTCTTGTGCGATGCTCATACGACAGCTCTTTTGGTCAAAATTTAGCAATTTCGGAACAAACTTCGCTGACACACGTCTCATGCCCAAAACGTTAGAAAAAATTTAATGGCACGAGCCAAGCGATATACCGACATCCTTAGCAACTTCTTTGATAGTGATTCGACGATTTTCCAACACAATTTTCTTCACTGCTTGAACGTTTTCATCATTTGTTGACGTGCTTGAGCGTCCATTGACATCTTCCCGGCCATCTTGGAAAAGTTTGTACCACTTGTAAACATTTTTTTTTACTCAGAACAGTTTCACCGTATGCCACTGTTAACATTCAAGTTTACGGATCTCTTAATTTTATTTTGTACACAAGGTTTGGTGCAAATCCTTTAATGTTGGCACCGCCCACATATAGTGCTTATATCTTCTGAATCATATAACTTACAGCAATACAACTTGGTGTGTGTGCTATTGGGATAGAGTGTAATTAGATTTAATAAAATTATAGGCCTGACAACGCCCACACATATAGCTAATAATTAAAACCGTTATATCTCTGGAGCCAAAAAGTCTTGAAAAAGTCAATGAAAGAATCGCACATCCGTTTTTATAACCTGCACAAGCCGTGTACCTGTGTATACAGTTTGTTTAAACAAAATTGATTGGCCGCCGTCCGTCCGTCCTCACCAACGGTTCTCGAAATCTGTAAGAGCTAGGGCCTTGAAATTTAGAGGATAGACTCGTGATGCTTGGCAGTAGATGAAGTTTGAACGGTTTTGTGGGACGCCAACTTCTTCCCGCCAAAGCAGCTACGCCCACATTTTGAAAAGGCTATAACTTGAACACCAGAAACGCTAGAATCATGAAAGTCCTCTTCATTAAAGGTGTTTCGTTGTTAATTACTGAATCCTCAGAGCCATGCAAGGTACTGACCTGAAATTGTACGTATACTAAGTATATACAGCTTCTTGAGACTGCATACCAGAAAATACCACTTAGTATTTTGACTACTTCTCAAAAGCTGGCAAACTTAAATTTAGGTTAATTCCAGTTTAATTTTATTAAAATTGGTATATCTTCACAACTATGAAATATACGTGTCTGAAATTTTGTATTCAAGTTCAGTTAGTATACGACTTTAAAACTGCATACCAAAAAACACATGACCATTTATTAAAAGTCATCTTATTTTTGGTTAATAATGCTATTAGTTGCATATCATATTAACATTGTTATTTGCAACCAAAAACTATCTTTACAAGCAAAATTGTTAGTTTTTGGATAAGAACAGAAGAGAGACACACAACGAATCAACGCACAAAAATCGTTGACTGACGGCGAGTCGAATGATTTTGTTTAGGGCGGTATAGTTGAGTATACTCAACCATATAATACCCTGCACATACCCTCACCCATTTAAATGGTGTTCCAAATATAAAAAATCAGTCAAAAGTGAGGAATTTTCGAAAAATTCGAGTTTGTTGATCTCTGAGGGGGAAGCCAGGAAATAAAGGGGTGTTTTTCGGTATGCAGTTTAAAGGACGTATATTAACTGAATCTGCATACAAAATTTCAGACATGTATATTTCATAGTTGTGGAGATATACATATTTAAATAAAAATAAACTGGAATTTACCCAAAATTTAAGTTTGCCGACCTCTAATGGGTAGTTCAAATACAAAATGGTATTTTCTGGTATGCAGTCTTAAGAAGTTATATATACTTTGTCTACGAACAAAATTTCAGGTCCGTACCTTCAACAATTTCGGAGATGTAGGCTTTGACATGCAAACACTATTTGAGGGGTTATTAAGGGTAGGGGGGAAAAACTTGGTATGCAGTTTTAAAGACATACATCTATGAAGTCTGCATACAAAGTTTCAATTTCGTATCTGATATAGTTGTGGAGATATACAAATTTTTGTAAAAAAAAAGTAAAATTTACAAAAAATGTAAGTTTGATGGTCTTTGAGGGGTAGTCAAAAATACAAATGGGTATTTTCTGGTATGCAGTTTTAAGGACATGTATTTACTGAGTCTACATACAAAATTTCAGGTCCGTATCTTTTATAGTTTTGAAGATACAGTAATTTACAAAAAAAACACTTTTTGAGGGGTAATGAAGGGTTGGAGGGAAAATTGGGGTATGCAGTTTTATAGGTCTTTACATACTTAGTCGACATACCAACTTTCATAGTTCTAGCGTTTCTGGTGTTCAAGTTATAGCCTTTTCAAAAAGTGGGCGTAGCTGGTTGGGCGGGAAGGAGTGGGCGTGGCTCAAAACCGTTCAAACTTGATCTGCTGCCGAGCATCACGAGTCTATCCTCCAAATTTCAAGTCTCTATCTTTTATAGTTTCCGAGAACCATTGGTGAGGACGGACGGACGGACGGACGGACAGACGGACGGACATGGCTTAATCAATTTGTCTTGTCGTCCTGATCAAGAATATATATACTTTATAGGGTCCCCCTCCCCTCCTTCTCTGCGTTACATACATTTCGGCCAAACAAACACAATATACCCTGGTACAGTATGTACAGGGTATAAAAAGGGCGTAGAGATATGGGCAACGCACAAGAAGTAAACGAAAACATTTTAATTTGCCAAAGAACATAGTGTTTTTGTGTTGACAGTATTGCCTCCGATTTTTCATCAAAGACCATGTGTTGTAAAAAGCGCATATCAAAAGAAACTACTGTACACACAATTGCTTCTGCTGAAAAATTTCACAGCTTAAGATTTGATTTCCGTTCTTAATATTTCGCATTAATACATGCCCCACTTCACCCTTGCGGAAATTTTCTGTGTTAACACAAGTCAATTCAAAGCATTGATACGCAATTTGAACATTTGTCTTGCTTATTAGAGCTGGGAAAAAATCAATCTCGCAGGATTTATTTTTTCTATCTGTTAGACAAAAAAAACGAGTTAAATCGAAAAAAAAAAATAATTTGGTTTTGAGATCATTTGTTTTATTTTATCACTCCAGAACCCACTGGTTTCTGTCTGCAAATAACATTTTGTTAACATTGCTAACTTTTAAGGAGACATGTCTGCCTGAAATTAGTATCCCAGCTGGTCTAAACATCCTTTCAGACTCCGTTGAGCATGCTGGAATGCAAAGTGTTGCAGCTGAAGCCGAAAACGATAGAATTTCACTATCGACACCCCCAGGGTTACTTCGTTTGAAGTCGGTGCGGTTGTGTTAGAAGGTGACAAACATATGATCGTCCTGGTGGTTGTTGTAGCAACGGGATCCTGGATGGAGAGATTCCAGAAGTTGGAAAGAGGGCGCCACGTGGGAGAGAAGAAAAAAGAGAAAAAAAGGAGAAGAGGAGGCGTTTTTTTTTTGGTTTAGGAGGAGAAAAATTTGAAGCGAGTGCGCGAAGTGGCCAAAAATTTCAAAAGAAAAGAAAGTGAAAAAAATTCAAAAACTGAAAGAAAATAATAAGAAAAAAAACATTGAAGTGGAAATAAACAAAACGCGGAAACTTGAAGAAATAAAAGAAAAAATTTTGTGACAGCCCTAACAAAAAAAGAAAATATAAAAGTTTCAAAAAAAAAATATCTGTTTAACCTACTTGTGGATTAAAATTTTTTTTTGTTTTGTTGATTGTGAGCCTGACAGGAGCAGTTTTTTTTTTCTTTTTTGATTGTTTGTGGTCGAAAGGACCCTCCCCGTCGTACGAGCTCGATGGTTGGTAGGTATAAGGTGTTTAAGTGCGTGAATTTTGCCTGTTGTACGCTACCCTGTAGGGTAATAAAAAAAATAATTTAAGTTCGTTTTCTTTGTTATATGGTAAAAAAAAAAGGGCACGGTTATGTTAACTATTTTGTGTGGTTGAGTTTTTTTGTTGTCAGTCAATTTTAGTGTAAAATGTGCTAAGTAAAATTTAAAAAGGGGGGGTGTGCACATCACACGACAAATGGGCGGATCGTAGGCCGGCGTTAGTCGAGACGTCGGCGCGATAAAATACGATGGGGCCTGCTAAAATGCCTGAGCAGTCCATGGAGGGTGGGAGTGCGAGGGATCTCCCCACCGATGATCCCCTTCAGTAGTCATTAACCGTAAGTAGCGTGTACTGTGAAATTTGTTGGCTGTTAAGTGAGCAAGATAGAAAAAAATAAATATAAAATTTAAGAAAATGCCGGCCCTCGATAGAGTGAGTGTTTGGTTGGAACTCTAGTTTTGTTAAAAAAAAGTAAAGTAAAGTGTACTTCCGTGTGCATGTCCCAGAATGTGTTGTCACGTTCAGTGTTGCATGGTGTGTTGTGATGATATGTTGTGTCCTGGCGCTCTTTATGGAGCGCAGTGTGATGCACAGCATTCCATCACCTAATATATGTCCATGGCGATCTTCTTTTACATGCGCCAAAGAAGCTGGATGATGTCGTCATGGTAACTTCATTCGTTTGTCTAAAAAATTAATATATGTTACTTATGCGTGATGATGAAGATGTTTGTGCTGAATTACTTACCGTGCCATTTTGAATGTTGAATGTGTTTTTCTCCCCCCCGTTATACGAATGTGAAGTGTTTATTTATATATTGATTTGCTTATTTATTTTCTTGCCTATTGTTTTTTTTTGATTCATCGGCCTATTTATTTCTTATTTATTCGTTATTTATTTATTATTATTTTTTTTTTATAATACACATATTTATTTTTTTTTCGGCCTATAATCGGACGCTCGCTTTATTTATTATATTTATTTATTCGGCAAGTGCGCTATTTTTATACTCTTCACGAAGTGAAAAGTATTATAGTTTTGTCACGAAGTTTGTAACAGCCAGAAGGAGGCGTGGCCGACTATACAAAGTATATATATTCTTGATCAGGATGACAAGACGAGTTGATATAGCCATGTCCGTCTGTCCGTCTGTCTGTATGTATGCAAACTCCTCCCTCAGTTTTGAAGCTATCGACCTGAAATTTTGCTCATACCCTTGTATTTTATTACGATGACACATTGGTCGGAACCAGCGAGATCGGACCACTGGAACTGGTAGCCACCATACGAAAAGAAGAAGAAAAAAGGTTTCAATCGTTGTATGAAAACCTTTTTTGTTTT
>JBAMBP010001098.1:0-11092 GCA_037044515.1 Phortica magna
GACCAAGGAATTGCAGACATGTGCTGCGTTGCTTGAAGACATCTCTGCTTCACTTTTTAATTTACCAGAAAGCAGCTTATTACTCTTTCTGACAATTATGATTTTCGAATGCTAAAGTTCACTTGAGTAGGTGAATGGTTTTTTTTTGCAGGCATAACCTATAATTACGCACTTACAATAAAACGAGTAAAGAAAACACGTGGTGTCGCAGCGGTTATAATAAACTCAGCGATCGCGACGCGTAGTCGCCCGCCGCGACGTTACCGTAGGGTCGGTTGTGTGCGCGGGGACAGTCACGCGCTTAGAACGGTAAACACGTGAAAAAGAACAGCCAAAAATTTTAAATTGTATGTAGGATAACGCGGTAATGAAAGAAAAAGAACTAAGTTTTGAGGTAGCGAAAAGCACGTCCGAACTCAACGAGAGTCGCGTAATGGAATGACTTTTATGTTTGACATGCTTTAAATATCTCGGTTTCGTGTTAGACAAATAACTTACTTGAACTATCACCTGTCTAGAGTTATAAGTGCCCATCTTTGCAAAATGCGCAAAATAAACTGGTTACTAAGTAAGATGTTGCTTTTAAAAACCGTAATTATCCCAGCTGTGCTGTACGTTATAAATGTTTGGATAAAAAAGCTTCAAGTCTGCCTACATAACTATTCTTTTTTTCTGTTTAGTACTTTTCATCACATTTTATACCCCATACACACTGTGTACCAGGATCTGTTGTGTTTGTTTGAACGATATGTATGTAACGCATATAAGTAGGGGAGGGGAAACTCATAAAGTATATTTATTCTTGTTCAGGTCGACAAGAGAAGTTGATTAAACGATGTCCATCTGTCTGTCCTTCCGTCCTCACCAATGGTTCTCGGAAACTATAAGAGATAGAGACTTGAGATTTTGAGGATAGACTCGTGATGCTCGGCAGTAGACCAAGTTTGTTTGGTTTTGTGCCATTTCTTCTTGCCCAACTAGCTTAGTTTACTTTTTAAATAGTCTTTAACTCGAACACCAGAAGAGATGAAAACATGAAAGTCGGTATGTAGTGTCCGTAAGTGAAGCTATACCGTGTGTGCAGAGTATTATATTGTCTATATACTATACCGTCCTTACTAGTTTTTTTTTTTTTGTTTAAAATGTCATTGCATCTCTTTCATCCTTATTCTGGCAAAAGTGGCTGTATATACGATTTTAACAGCGTGTTGTATTAAGGGCAGCTGTTATTGCCTATATCAGTAGATAACTTTTAAACAACAGCTCTTTTCATGTTAAATTGTAGCTATTTTGAATTCCAATTTCCATCGTTGCTACTAATCGAAATTTTAACATAATATAAGGAATTAGAATTGCTAAGAACAATGGAATGGGAAGACAATGTTGTCGGAATAAGAAACCTATTTTTTTTTCTATCAACAATCAACTTAAAAATTAAGAAGAGGAAGAGAAACAAATTTATGTCATATATAAACTTTTTTTGTTTCTTAACCAATTCGCTTGAAACTTCATCCTTATGTTCATAGGGAGGGAAGAAAACTATTTTGATCGCAAAAAGGGCATGGTATCGCAAATTATTCCCAAAATCAAGAATTTCCATATCCTTGGCACCCAATGAGGTATAACTATACAAACTGTTATGTAGGCTATGTGGATAAAAGAAATAAGATTTAAAAAAAAAAAATGGCGTGAAGAGTATACAATCTTCTCAAGGCCGAAAATAGAGTTCTTATTATTTTTTTAACAACATTGTACATTTATATTTCAGGTGCAAAATGATGAACTTTTGGATTGTTTGTGGAAACTAAGAAAAATAAAAGAGTTACGATCATATCGATTAAGAAGACCGAAAACTTCCGTTGTTGGAAATTCAAAACTTTGGTGGAAATTCGCTGCAAGTTGTTATGGATTCGAATTTAAGACTGAAAATGAAAAGTGGTTACTGCTGAAAGAAAACCTTCGATACATTGCAATATGTCGACGTGTATTATTGAATCCTAATGAAAACTTACCAAAGGACGATAAAATCTTTAAATCAAATTTTGAAACTGAACGTCAAATTTCAGATTTAACACTGCTTAGAAACATTTGTATGGAAAATTTATTTTTAAAAGGCATGCCTTTTAAACCAAGCAACATTTTTAAATGTGGAAATATGCTTTTCCATTGGTTTCCCAATTGGATGGGATGGTATGGCAATTCCTCCACTCAAAACTCCGATCAAGATGATACCTTCAAAACGCTGGAAGATGACATTCTTAATGCTTTAGAACATTCAATTGAAGACAATACGTTCTCAAAATGCGACTCAATGTTTGGATACTGCAAAATCATACTTATTGATGGTCAAATAATACTTAAATCAGATGACAGTGATAATAAGTCCGTTAATGAAAATATGTTAATGCAGTTTAAAAATCTTTCTGCTTTTATAGAAACAAACTCAGTTTTTACATCTTATGTGTTTGGTGTATCATTGGATTCTGTATGTTTGACCGAAAAAGTCACTGGGGACTCAGTATTTCCCTGTTTAATCAAACCACAAATAGATGAAAAATTACCGCAATCTAAAAGTTTTTTCGATATAAAAAACATATTTACAAAAACTGCGTTATCAAATGATCCATTTTTTCAATTACAATATGAATGCACATCTGAAACACAATGTAGGCTGAGTATAAAGTCGAAAAGCCTGGATATTATTTATAACCAGGAAGCTTTCATATGGTTTTTACAATTTTTTAGAAACCCATATACAACTCAAAATTTAAAGTATCAACCTATAACTGCTGACAATACGTTTAAAAAAAATGAGTTTTTAAAAAACTGGAAAGAGATAATACTTGGTTACAAAGTAAGTAGTGTCTTATTCTAAAATTCAAATATTCAATCTAAGATATCTTGTAAGCAAACAACATAGCATAATCTTTTGCAATAAATATATTAACCGCCCTATTTTAGAAAGTGTCTTAAAAAAAGTATTGTAGTTTAAATGCATTACAATTTTCATTATTAATTGTTTTGAATAATTGTTTTAATTTATGTAAACATTGGTAAAATAGTCTACTTATTTGGCAGTTTTGTCTGAAAAGTTTTCCGTTAGTTTGTTTTAATTTATGTAAATATTGGTAAAATAGTCTACTTATTTGGCAGTTTTGTCTAAAAAACTTCGCCACCTTGTATCTTTGCCGCTCGAGCCGCGCATCTAGGAAAAAACAAAATGCCAAATGCTATAGAAAATGTATGAAATGTCAAAAAATTGTAACCAATTTTTTTTTTGCAATTGCAACCGCATGGTCGTGGTCGTGAAAACTAAAAAAATGTTGTTTGATTTTTATTATACTGCGGCTTTCTAATAGAAAGTTCTATGTATCTCTCAAATCAAGCCTACGAAGAAAAAAATAAATATATAGACACACTGCTCTAATTTCATCTTTGTAAGCATATGGCAAAACAAACTTTACAGATGGTTAACATGAACTTTGTAGACTATTTCCTTAAAAACAGCTTTTTGTCGTCCGATTTCAAGAAGACTGAAGCAGTTATTTCCTGAAAATCTACCGCAACAACGCACAGTGGGGCCTTTTGAGTTTTTACCTTGCAAAAATCATATCTTCTGAACGAATAAAAATAATTGCATGAAATCTTTTTTGTTTGAAAAGAAAATCCTTAAGCTTCAAAAAAAATCTCCTTTTTTGTGGAACCAACTCATTTGTCAGAACCGGCATGATCATATCATCAAGGGTTTTAAATTTAAAGGAAAGTCTTCCTTTGTACCTATTCCAAATCTCTGTAAGTATTATTGCGATCGGAACATTGGAACTGGCACCTGCCATACAATATTAAGAAAAGGAAGAAAATTATGACCTTTTACCACAATTTACACTCCCTATAAACATAACAAGATGATTTTCTTAGTAAATTTAAAGTAAAACCATAATAAAATGTTTTCACTAAAGCTGTCACAGCGAATCTACCTACAATGCATTCTTCTCATACCCGTAGCAGCGCCATTTTCGATGTTTTTTGCACGATGCTGCGCCCGTTTTCTTGTTATAAAAACCGTAGGAGCAGCTAGGGGCAGCAGAAAATCACTCGAATAATAAATAGTTCAGAAAACATCCCATTAAAAAACTACAAATGCAAAAGATTTAACATTTACAATATAACAGGATTATTAGTACCTAAAAACATAAATTATCAGATAATGATTCGAGTTTTAGCTTCGTTATATTCCAACTCATATCTTCCAAACTATCTATAAACTGTGCGACGTCAGCCTACATAACTTTTCTTTTTTCTCAAAAATTTTGCTTTTAATGTCGTTGCTACCCTTTTATTATTATTAGTACCTAAAAACATAAATTATCAGATAATGATTCGAGTTTTAGTTTCGTTATATTCCAACTCATATCTTCCAAACTATCTATAAACTGTGCGACGTCAGCCTACATAACTTTTCTTTTTTCTTCAAAAATTTTGCTTTTAATGTCGTTGCTACCCTTTCGGCTTAAGAGATGCTTCCTAAACTAAGAAATTGGTTCATATTTCCTTTAGGAATGTCTTAAAATTTGTATTTTTGATTCCTAAGAGATTTTCTAAAATAAGAAGTTGGTGTAAACTAATATGACCCCTGGAACTGGTAGCTCCCATACAAAAAGAACAAGAATAAGCTAAGAAAGGTGATTTATTGTTAATTACTATATCTTCAAAACCATGAAAAGTACGGACCTGAAATTTTGTATGTAAGCTCAGTAAATACATGTCCTTAAAACTGCATACCGGAAAATACCTCTCTGTATTTTCGACTACCCCTCAAAGATCATCAAACTTACATTTTTCGTAAATTCCACTTTCTTTTTACAAAAATTTGTATATCTCCACAACTATATTAGATACAAACCTAGACACTTTGTATGCCGACTTAAGTAAATGCATGTCTTTAAAACTGCATACCTAATTTTTCCCCCTACCCTTTAATTACCCCTCAAATAGTGTTTGCATGTCAAAGCCTATATCTCCGAAATTGTTAAAGGTACGTCCCTGAAACTTTGTACGTAGACAAAGTTTATATAACTTCATAAGGCTGCATACCAGAAAATGCCATTTTGTATTTGGACTACCCATCAAAGGCCGTCAAACTCAAATTTTGTGTAAATTACAGTTTATTTTTATTAAAATTGGTATATCTCCACAACTATGAAATATACATGTCTGAAATTTTGTATGCAGATTCAGTTAATATACGTCCTTTAAACTGCATACCGAAAAACACCCCTTTATTTCATGGCTTCCCCCTCAGAGATCAACAAACTCGAATTTTTCGAAAATTGCTCCCTTTTGACTGATTTTTTTGATATTTGGAACACCATTTAAATGGGTGAAGGTATGTGCAGGGTATTATATGGATGAGTATACTCAACTTTACCGCCCTTACTAGTAAGTTTATATATTTTTGTTTTGTTATGTTGGTGCACTATATTCGAACATCTGTACCAAATTTCAAGCGAATGACATTTTTTGTTTGGTTGTGAGAGGCGTGAAAGTTATAAGTGTTTTGCATGCTCGGCGATTTTTTGCTATCGAAAAATATGGATCAAAGGATTTGCATCAAATTTTGTGTAAAAAATAAAATTAAGTGCTCCGTAACACTTGAAATGTTGACAGTGGCATACGGTGAAACTGTCTTGAGTAAAAAAAATGTTTACAAGTGGTACAAACTCTTCTAAGATGGCCGGGAAGATGCCAATGACGAGCCTCGCTCTGGACGCCCAAGCACGTCAACAACTGATGAAAACGTTGAAGCAGTGAAGAAAATTGTTTTGGAAAATCGTCTTATCACTATCAGAGAAGTTGCTGAGGATGTCGGTATGTCGCTTGGCTAGTGCCATGAAATTTTTTCTAACGTTTTGGTCATGAGACGTGTGTCAGCGAAGTTTGTTCCGAAATTGCTAAATTTTGACCAAAGGAACCGTCGCATGAGCATCGCTCAAGAGCTGTTAAATGACGTCAACGACGACCCAGATTTACTCAAAAGGGTCATAACTGGTGACGAATCATGGGTATATGGTTCTGATATCGGAAGCAGAAGAGGCAGAAGAGCCAAGACCAAAAAAAGCACGCCAAGTTCGATCAAATGTCAAAGTTTTGCTCACAGTTTTCTTCGATTACCATGGCATGGTGTCATCAGGAGTTCTTACCATATGTTCGTACGGTCAATAAACAGTACTTATCTGGAAGTTATGCGCCGTTTGCGAGAAGCAATACGAAGAAAACGTCCAGAATTGTGGAAAAACAATTACATGGTACTTTGTTGATTTTTATTTTCGTTAAGAAGTTACAATCACTTAAAGTTCAGAAAAGGTAGTGGTTCTTATAAGCTGTGAGTGACTGTGTTTTGCTTAGTGACAACTTATTAATATAGGGTGCTTAATTAAGCCGACTGTCGTCAGTCGCTCAAAACGAAAATGCAGCACTATCTATTTTTAGCGTTAAGTGAATGTAACTTCTAAACGAATAGAAAAATCAACAAAGTATAAAAGAAAGTCGTGTTGAAGTTTTACCTTTAAAATGGTTTCAATTTTATAGTAAAAAGTAATGTTTAAGGTTGTGTTCATAAAATCTAAATTGTCGAAAACCGGGTCACAGCTTATTTGAACCAGCTCGAAAAACTTAATTTTGAGGCGTTTTTTATTATATTTTATACTCCGAGTGGACTTTGTTTTGCTCAACATTTATCCTTAGCTATGGTAACATCGATTTCGATATACTTTTTTCTTGTTTCGTACCAAACCCCAAAAAAATCACTTCCATACATATCTTTGGTTCTAATGAAAATTCTTTCTTGTGCCCACATCTTGTAAAAATTACCTCCTTGTTTGTGCTTTTTGATAAGTTTAAATGTTATACTAACCGTCTTTTGGTCTTTTTCCATAGTATATTGGATTCTATGATAAAGAAGGTAGAAGGTTTGTCTTAAAATATCATTATACCATGCTGAATATGAATTAAACTCTAAATCATTGCTATTTGTATCCTGAACAAACCAAATCAAATATAATATTCTTCATTGTATTTAAAAAAAAAGCAACAATGACAATTTAACACAATTTGAACACATATGATTTGATAGCCCACAGTCGGTTTTTTTTTTTCAAAATGGTAGGTAAAACAGAGCTTACAGTGCTGTTGTTACCATTAGCTAGCAGAGCAGACCGTGCTTAAAGCGTATATTTTACAGTTCTCTGGCAAAGTCAGTTGGACTTGATCGGGACAGCTAATTTTAAATTCCAGTTTAGTGGATTCATGACGAACTGATCATTCGAAATCTACAATGGATGGCAAAAATTAGAATCGTTTCGGAAATTACGAAATTATTAATATGTTTTATTCAAATTAAATTATTATTAAGAAAAGAAACTAGTAAGTGGCTATTTTCAGTTTTGCCGAAACTTATATACTCTTGTAAGCGTTTACCCCATTATTCTTATTGGAAAATCCTTTCTATCGTTTTAGGGGTATTTTCACGCCAACTTTATAACTTGTCTAAAAGAATGCAATGCAGTCATACTCCACTACATTTTGTAGTCTTGTATCTCTTCCGGTTACACAGAAAACCCATTTTTAAGTTTTCCGATATATGGGCGGTGTCACGCCCTTATGTCCGATTATTATGAAACTTTGGAATATAGTCAGGCATTAATAAAAACACGTATTTGCACGTTTGGTGTGTTTATATTTAAGAACAAAAAAGTTTTTCTAACAAAAACCTTATTTTTAACCGATCGTTCCTATGGAAAATATATGCTATAGAAATCCGATCAAGGCGATTTTCACATACAAACTGCCTGCAAGAGTAAAAAATTTTCTGCATATAATTTTTTTGCTCAAAACTCTGAGAGAAGTTCGCATTGAAACAGACAGAGTTATAAGTTTCGGCTAAGCCAAAAATATATCTCTTTCTAGTTTTTATACCCTGTACCTTATGATTCAAGGGTATATAAGTTTTGTGCACGTCGAAAATGTAAGTAACACCTGAAATAGACCTGTGTAATGGAGAAATATAGTTGCTAGTGAAAATCAGCACTTATACCAAGTTAGCTAGATTTTTCAGCACTTTTAGCTCAGGGTGTCTGTAAACTAGCCAACGACTCGAAATTGATAATGTCTGTTTCTACAAAGTACAGATACATTTCGTTTACTAAAAATTCAATAAGGCCTGGTGGCCTTCTCTTTGACAAATTCATAGCTAGTACATATTATGTACCAATTCTAACGTTTTTTTTTTTTATTTATATTGTGCCATTTCAGGAAACTAGAAAAATTTGGAGCTTCGAAATTGAGATATTTGCACCAAGAATAATATTAATGGAAAATTTTAGAGACATCAATACTTTGATGATTTTAATGGATTTCGGAAAATTTCAATTGCTTAAAAATGAGGATGGCAAAAAAAAAATAAATAGTATATTGCAGGTATTTCCTGTTAGTGAAAACATTTTACCAAATATTGACGAAGAAGATGAAATGTACATGACCCCTTGTTCAACACCACCAGGATCAGAAAAAAGTACCGTAGATTCGCCTACACTGAATATAGATTCGCTATTTCCGGACAACATTTTTATTAATAAAGATAATGAGCTACAAAGCGCCTTTCATAATAAACTTTATGATAAATATTCTATTCATTTAACAGACTTACAAGTCCTTGTTTGTAAATATCAGGAACGTTGGCAAGCAAGCCTAAAAAGCTCCTCCAACTTTCACTTACTAGACAAGTTTAATATTTCCTTAAATGTTGAACAAAGAACGGTATTTACTGTTGATCCAGAATATCCATCAGTAACCCTGTTTGGAACGCTCTCTAAAATACTTATACATGCTAATGAACAAAAAATTATCGATTTTTGTAACATAATGTACCCGATCACCAAGCATAGTTTAATCGAAAAATCTGTTGAGATAGCAGAAAAAAATCAAACAAGCGAAGATCTCAACAGTGTTACTGGAAGTTTTGCTGTAATACAATTTTTTATTGAACAAGTTATACTGGAAATTCAGTCAAACGAAAAAAGTATTGCTGAGCTGCAAATTATTGGCGCACGTGCCGGAATTAATAAAAGACTGAATGAAACGCATTTTACCATGTCCGTGCATGGATTACTACTTGTGGATGCAATACAATCATTTGGACCTGATTTTGAACTATTGGCAGCAAGTCATCGCCATGTTGGGTAAGTTACATGCAGAATTTTTATTTCATAATAAATATAAAAAGTCTCTTTTATGTTCTTTGTACTTGTAGTCGTAAAAGTATAGTTGCCTGGAAAATTTTTCAGTATTTTGGAAATTTGGTCCTTCTATATGTTGGGGTGCTCTTTCCGAATTTCATATTTGCCACCTCGTATCATTGCCGCTCGAGCCACTATTTTGAAAAAATGGAATCCAAAATTAGTTTTTTCATCATATCTTCATTTCAGATTCAAAATTAAACTATTACTATTACTTTTATGAAAAATAAAAGGTTAGAAAATAAATTGGACATTTTCTCCAGTTTAATTTTATATATAAAATGTTTTTTTTGCAGTACAAAGATCCATAAAGATATGGTGAAAAAACTGATTTTGGACGCCATTTTTTTTTTTAAATAGCGTCTCGATCGGGGTAACTACGAGATGGGAAAGATAAAATTCGGAAAGACCACCCCGAAATACGTTTTCAAAACTCCCAGAAAACTTTCCAGGCAAAGCTACCCAATGACTGGACTATTGCAGTATAGATAAACTTATTTTTTAATTAAACAGTGCTTTACACATTTTTGTAGCTTACCGTAAATATTAATGAAAGGCCCTAGGGATATATAAGCATAGTGAATCGGCCCAGAAAAATATTTAAATGGTACTTTAGAGGTATGGTTAATATTAAATAGTTAATATGATTTGGGGGCATTACAGAAAAATCAAGAGCTACATAGGTTTTTAATAACGGAAATTAACGTTTTTTTATTATCGTATGTTTTGTCAAGTGTCCAGTGTCGCATGTAAATTTTTTCCGTATTATTTATTAGTTGCTCAGTTATTTTTGTTTGAAATGCAGTGAAAGTTGTATCAAAATATTTAAAACTATTCGGGCTGTGTAAATCTTTAATTTTTATTGTTGTTCAAACATAGCTACTAAATTCTTGCCTGCATTAAATAATTACAAGTGTTTTGTTATTGTAATTAAAACTTTGATACACTCATGTGTAATTGTTGCTTTAGAAAAATATCTGGTGAGAGTTTTTTGCGTGTATTCCTTTATACCTCCTTCTAATTTACTTGGTGCAAAATTAATTTGCTATTCAAAGAGTTTTGATTATTTCTCTTATATAAATCAGAGCTTGTACTCAATAATCGTAATCGTTAACAATCTACAGACAAACGGTCGTTTCTTTTAATAGGTTTTTGATTTTCTACCGTTTTGTGGTATTTTGTAAATAAATATGCCTTGCTGCTTGCCTAAGTGTCCAAAAAAGGGTGACAAAGAACTCTTGTTGTCATGTTGGTATGTGAGTCTACCTTAAATGCGCTGAGTTAAATAACCGTATTGCTTTGTTTTTTGACGCTTTGGAAAAGAATCATCGGTCGTCACTGTATTTGTAAATTGGTGTTAATTGTTCGTAAAGTAAGTAATAAAGCGACTTTTGACTTTTTGTCTGTAGTCGCGGATCAAGCTAACCTGGTGTCACAAGTCCACTTGAGGTAGTGCGCTACCACAAAGTTGTGAGCCTCCAGTTAAAAAAAAAAATTATTTTTTAACCTTGGTAGAGCTCTTGTACAATTATGAAAATATTTTTATTTCAAGTCTTAAATATTACTCTTTAACTACATATATTTTTTAGATTTTTGAAAAGGTAACTCTACAAATGAAAAAGAAAATTAAAATATTTTATGTTTTGAGACCTTTTCTTAACCTTGCAAGAGTATATCAACTTTGCCATGAAGTTTGCATCGCAGAGAAGGAGACATCTTCGACTATATGAAGTAAATACATTCTTGAGCAGCTCGATGGGGCGAGTTGATGTAGCAATGTCCATCTATCTGTTCGCTTG
>JBAMBP010001099.1:0-95292 GCA_037044515.1 Phortica magna
TTTGGAGGATAGACTCCTGATGCTCGGCAGCAGATCAAGTTTGAACGGTTTTGAGCCACGCCCACTCCTTCCCGCCCAACCTGCTACGCCCACTTTTTGAAAAGGCTATAACTTGAACACCAGAATTGGTAGAACAATGAAAAATGGTATGTCGACTAAGTTGGTAAAGACCTACAAAACTGCATACCCCAATTTTCCCCCCTCCCCTTAATTACCCCTCAAAAAGTGTTTTATTGTTAATTACGATATCTTCAAAACCATGAAAGGTACGATCCTCAAATTTTGTGTGTACACTCAGTAAATACATACCCTTAAGACTGCATACCAGAAAATACCCCTCTGAATTTAGGACTACCCCTCAAAGACCATCAAACTTAAATTTTTCGTAAATTTCACTTTTTTTTACAAAAATTTGTATATCTTCATAACTATAACAGATACGAACCTAAAACTTTGTACGCAGATTAAGGAAATGTATATCTTTAAAACTGCATACTTAATTTTTCCCTCTTACCCTTTATTACCCCTCAAATAGTGTTTTTATGTCAATGGCTATATCTCCGAAATTAATAAAGGCACTGACCTGAAATTTAGTAAGTAGGCAAAGTATTTATAACTTCATAAGACTGCATACCAGAAAATACCATTTTGTATTTGGACTACCCATTAGAGATCGGCAAACTTAAATTATGGGTAAATTCCAGTTTATTTTGATTTAAATATGTATATCTCCACAACTATGAAATATACATGTCTGAAATTTTGTATGCAGATTCAGTTAATATACGTCCTTTTAACTGCATACCGAAAAACACCCCTTTATTTCATGGCTTCCCCGCACAGAGATCAACAAACTCGAATTTTTCGAAAATTCTTCACTTTTGGCTGATTTTTGTGATATTTGGAACACCATTTAAATAGGTGAGGGTATGTGCGGGGTATTATATGGTTGAGTACACTCAACTATACCGCCCTTACTAGTTAATATTGCTATTATTTTGTTTATTTAATGTCTTTTTGGATGCGGGTTTTTGCAATATGCAACTAAAATGCCATTGATAACTCCGTACATAAACTTGGGCTTGCTTTCATAACCGAATATGCGTTGAGTAGGTGGATGCTGTGGCTACTCCCAAAAAACTCAAATCGATCTCACATCCAGTTTTTTTTTGTCAAATCAAAAAATATGCCGAAAATGGTAATTTTTGAAAGTTTTTCAAGCATAACTAGTAAGGGCGGTAAAAAAAGTGCAATTTACGAAAAATTCGACCTTGCGGGTCTTTGAATAGGAAACCAAATTTAACAAACATTTTAATTTTACGGTCTTTGAAAAAAAGTGTTTTTACTTAGTCTACGTACAAAATTTTAGGTCCGTACCTTTAGCAGTTTTGGAGATATAGCCATTGACAGGTAGACACTCTTTGAAGGGTAAATAAAGGTTAGGAAAAAAATTGTAGTATGCAGTTTTAAATAAATACATTTATTTAGTCTGCATACAATGTTTCAGGATCGTATATTTTATAGTTGTGGAGTGTAATTACCAAAAATTTAAGTTTGATGGTCTTTGAGGGATAGTCGAAAATACAAAGGGGTATTTTCTGGTAGGCAGTTTTAAGGACATGTATTTACTGAGTCTACATACAAGAAGATATAGTAATTTACAAAAGAACACCTATTAAGGGGTAAAAAAAGTGAAGGGGAAAAATTGTGGTATGCAGCTGTAGATCTTTATTTACTAAGTCTACATATCGACTTTCATAACTCTGTTGCTTCTGGTGTTCAAGTTATAGTCTTTTCAAAAAGTTGGTGGTGCTTGTTTGGTGGGAAGGAGTGGGCGTGGCACAAAGCCGTTCAAACTTAATCTGCTGCCGAGCATCACAAGTCTGTATCTCTTGTGGTTTTCAAGAACGATTTGTGAGGACGGACGGTAGGACGAATAGACGGACGGACATCGCATAATCTTTCTCTTGTCGTCCTGATAAAGAATATGTATACTTTATGGGGTCCCCATGTCCCCTTCTATGCATTACATATATTTCGGCCAAACAAACACAATATACCCTGATACACAGTGTGTACAGCGTATAAAAATAGAAAAATTTAACTTGCTTCTTCCTCTTAATATGAGTATCCCAGTAATAAGCCAAAAAATGTGAAATGTGGTTTTCACGTCCAGTTTTTGAGCAAATCGACTCAACATGTCATAAAAAGACCTTTTTTGGCTTTTATAAAAAATTGAATTGAACTTCTCAAAAAAAAAACCTTGTTCAATTGGAGGACAATAATATATAGAGAGTGCATGAAAAGAAAAATTCAAACCGATCTCAAGTTGCAATGATCACCGTTTTCAAAAACATGGTTTCGAGAAGAACGCGTTCAAAGTTTTACCTATCAGCGTGCGTCAGAGAGGTTAGCAATTTTAAAAAAGTAGTCCGATCTTAACAATTTTTACACCATATCTTTTTTCTGTCAAAAAAGTTCTTATGCAAAGTATTGAGTCGATAACTCCAAAAACACGATATTTTTCAAGCAAAACCCTCATTTTTGACCGATCGTTCCTATGCAGCCAAATGCTATAGTTATCTGATCAAGCTGGTTTCACATACAAGCTGCCTGCAAGAATAAAAAAATGTTCTGCATTTAAAATTTATTTCCTAACTTCAAAAACATTTATAGCCAGAAGGGGACCTATTTTCGGCTTTCCAGAAACTTAAATACTCAAACAATTTAAATATTGTATACGTTTTTCCAATTATTCTTATTAAAAATTCTTTTTACCATTTTCCCAACAAGAATCATATACGTTTTAGAGGATTTAGGGGCGTAGCCACGCCCATTTACTAATTTGTCTAAAAAAAAGTCATACTTCACTACATTTTGTAATCTTATATCTCCTCTGGCTATAGAGAAAGCCCATTTTAAAGTTTGTCTTTGTATGAACAGTGACTCGCCCTTATGAACAATTCTTGTAAAAAAAAACACGTATTTGCAAAATTTGGTTTGTTTATATTCGAGAACACAAAAGTTTTTGTAACAATAACCTTATTTTGAACCGATCGTTTCTATGAGAGCTATATGCTATAAAGGCCCGAACAGGACCGTTTTTTAACTACATCTTTGAGAATGTTAAGGAAGTTTTTGTGCAATATTGAGTCGATAAATCCAAAAGCACACCATATTTCAAGCAAAACTCTCATTTATGACCGATCGTTTCTATGGCAGCTATGTGCTATAGTAATCCGATCAAGCTGAAGCATATAACCTGCTTGCAAAGGATTAGAACATTTTCTACATATAAATTTTCTTTCTTACTTTAAAACTCTGGGGAGAGTTCAAGTTAAGTTTCTTCACCATATTTCCAATATCCATTTTACGATGAAAACATTTTTATACAATCCAGTCGTTTTTCCGTAAAATTTACAGTTTTGGCTTAAGACCACTGCAAAGTGTACAAGTTTTGTTCATTTGTACACAATGCGATATAAATGTCTGGCACATGACCATTACTGACAGGCTAATGACGAGAAACGCCCTCTTCAGAGAGTATTAATATTAACAGGAGACCGAAGCCCTCTCAAAAAAAGCTTCCCGTTTTTGATTCAAAATTAAAAATCTGGAGGTGAAAATTCATGACAGAGAAAGAAGATAAAAACGTATTTCTTATTCACTCGACAAACAATCGTTCATTAATTTATATTGTTTACATTTGTTGATTTTGTTTTGGATAGCTTGCCAAACTTCTTTTGCTTGTGCGTACTGAATTTTTGTCTTGATTTTGGTTTCTTTCAGTAAATTCCAATTCTAAAAATTTAATATTTATAAACAAAGTATTTATTAAATTTTTTTTCAAGATTATTTATAATCATATAAATTCATATTAGTAATCATTTTATGACCATTTATTAATAGTCATCTTATTTTTATACTCTTGCAAAAAGAGTATATTAACTTTTTCATGAAATTTGCAACGCAGAGAAGGGGCCATCTCCGACTATATAAAGTATATATATTCTTGATCAGATTGACGAGACGATTTCATATAGCCATGTGCTTCTATCCGTCTATCTGTCTGTCTGTTTCAATGCCATTTCATCCAAGAGTTTTAATGTCAGCAAAAAAATTTTAACGCAGAAAATATTCTTCTTGCAGGTAGTTGCTATGTAAAAATCAGTTAGATCGGACTGACTATGGCATATAGCCCCAATAGGAACGATCGGTTAAAAATACAGTTTTTGTTGGGAAAACTTTTTTGTTCTTTGATATAAGCAAACTTAACTTGGCAATTACGTGTTTTTATTAATGCCTGACTATAATCCAAAGTCTTATAAAAATCGGACATAAGGGCGTGGTACCGCCCATACAGCGGAGAACTTAAAAATGGGACATTCTGTGTAAGCAGACGAGATACAAGATTGCAAAATGTAGTGAAGTTTGACTACATTACCTTGCTTAAGACAAATTAGAAAATGGGCGTGGCTACGCATATGATTCTTATTGAAAAATTAAAAAAAGGATTTTCTTATAAGAATAATTGGGAAAACGTTTGCCTTATCTGCTTTCCGCCTGCTTCATAGGCCACGAGAAGCACTTTCTGCGACCTTCGATCCGTTGATTTTGTCAAGCGGCTGCAGCTTTCGGTCGTAAATGCATTTCTGTGTAATCTAATTGTAAATTTATTTGTCTACTAAGGCTGCGCTTGGTTATTTACAATGTTTATCCATGAACATTCTGCGGGTGGCCAGTCAGATTGACTTCGATCTTTTCTCGCGATTTGCACTGTATGCACAAACAATAAGAACTATCATGATTGTGGCGATGCAAAGCGTCAGTGACAAGTATCCGCTGTAGTGGTTAAATTGCAACACCTTTAACGGCATCTCTTCGTTGCGCAGAGCAGCTAGCTTCTCTTCTAGTTGCTTGAAGTCCTTGTCGTAATTTACCTGGGTCATATTCATCTGGGCTTTCTTCTCCTCTGGGAAATCCATTATGATTGCAACAATCTGGTAGGTCGCTGATCCTCTCTTCGGACTCAAACTTCTGAAGACCAGCTGTGCAGCTGGCTTTAAGTGATAAAATCACTTGAGGTGGAATACTTGCTATTTCCGTCTTTGATGGTCCACATTCTAAGTGGATTACTGCATCTTCAAAGTTATTGAACAGCCACCGGTTTTGTTGGCGTAACTCTACCCAAAAGGGTTTCTTGCTGACTTCGTCATATTGACAGTCCACCTGACCAGTTTTACGCAACGCTGATAATGCGCATATTCCATCCAACTCCGGTTGCCACGACTAATGTCCATTGCAGATGATGTGGTTCTCCAAACTTTTATGACAAATGTTAATCTGCGCCTGTGACATCAGGAAGTACGAATTCAAGTCGAAATTGAAAATCAGTTACTCCACTCTCAAATTGACCTGCAGTGTCTGCTCCTTTTGCTGAAATGGAATTCCCACTATCTTATAGACTTCTGATGAACTGCTTTGCAACAACGGTATTTGCGCCTTAATGACAACGTTTTCATCAATAATGAAGTCTCGCGCCGACATCAGGCTGTATACCTGTTTCAATTCTTCGTTGAATTGCTTCCCCAGTATCTGTAGCTTGACTGGTAGAACCTGCTTGATATGCATTATCGGTTTGCTCAACTGAAATGGTCGTATTAGCACTGGATTAATTTTTCCATGGTTAATATCAATCAATAAGTCAATGATTGCAGCTTGAAGTATTCTAGAGTCATCCATCATTATTTTTAGTTGAGCTGCCATCATCTGGTAAAGGATCGCCATCTTTTCTCTATTGATGTTCTTAACGAGTTCAGATTGGTACGTATTATTTTGATCACTCAAACTTTTCATCTGAGCGTTTACGTCATGCACGGTTATCTTCATAATGTTTGCTGTAGAGTCTATCACCATGGTTTGCTTCTTAAACTTTTTTTTGGTTTTCTAGCAAATTTTGATAATTCTGTTCCATCTGTTATCGATCATTTGCGTCCATGATTCCATGCAACACGGTATAGAGGGAACAAATTCTAACGGAGCGTGCTTTTGCCGGGTTTTCTGTATGAGCAACTCGTGGTTGCATCATGTCGTACACTTGCTCGAAATGCGTCAGTAGATGGCAGTGCTTGATTATTCTGCGTAAGTATACTGTCATTCTCATCATTTGGTCCAAATATGTTTGAAGATCCTAATGGACTACTAAATCCCATGTCAAGGAAACGACGGTTTTTTTGCTGCCCAAGAAAACCATACAGATTGATGCCTGATCTGAAAGTACAGCCACCGATGCTCCGCTGCTTTTCCCTGCTATCGTAATCTTTAACGGTGTCATTAGTATCATCAACCACAACAACACCCTAAGCGGATTCCAGCAATGACCAGTCTTCTTTTTTGACAAAGTCTTCATACTTTTCACTGTTTTTTCTCCTTCTGGATTATGTAATTTCTCCGTTAGCAAAGGGCAAAATTTAGGTCGCTCTACTGTGTTTTTTTGCAGCTTCACAGACACTACTCGAACTCGTTTGTCGTCTCCAGGATGCGTTCCAATGATTTTCCCCACTGGCCATTTGGTAGGATGTGTATTCTCGTCCTTAAGAATTACTACGTTGCCTTCTTTTATGTTCTCCATTGGAACCTTCTATTTGTTTCGTTGTGCAGCGTGTACAAGTATTAATCTTTCCACCTCTTCGAAAAATAACGTTGTATTTTTTGGACCAAATTCCAGCGGTTTAAAGACAATACTCTGCAGTCGGTATCAGGATCTGACGCTGCTATCATTGGCCTTCCAATCAAAAAATGTCCCGGTGTTAAGGCGTCTTCCCCATTCGTGTCGTTGATCGCGTATAATGGCCGAGAATTCATCCCAGCCTCAATCTGCCAAGTACTGTCGACATTTTTTCAAACGTCAAGCTTCCATCACCAATCACTCTTTTAAGATGACGCTTCGTTGACTTAACGTCCGCTTCCCATATTCCTCCAAAGTGATGACTTGCCAGGGTAATAAAGTGCCGTGATATTTTTTCATTCTACAACACAGGTGCTAACTCATTATTTTTCTGTATCGCCAGCTTGAACTCCTTGTCCAGAATCTTGATGGCACCAACAAAATTTGTCCCATTGTCTGAATACAAATGAGAGCATTTTCTTCGACGACAAAGAAATCTTCTAAGCGCCGCCATAAATGCTTCTGGCGATAAATCGCTTACAGCTTCTAAATGCGTTTGTCGTCAAACAAACGAATACAGCGAAGTAGCCCTTAAAGCATTTCTGTCTACATCCTTAGGGACATCGCTTCAGAATCGGCCCGGCATAATCTACACCCGTATGGTTAAAAAGCTAAGTTACCGACACTTAACTTTGCGGCAAGTTTCCCATTATTTGTGTAGCGCTGCCTCGAAAATATCGGATACATTTCGAAAATTTTTGAATGCACCCCTTAACCGCTTTGGATAGTCCAATAATCCAGTAGTCCCTTACCTTTGTGGCTTCCATAAGTCTACTACCACCATGCAACGTCGCGTAGTGTGCCTGCCTTATCAGAAGCGTAATGACATTTGATTTCGCTAAGATGACCGGATGTCGACTATTGTATGGCAGCCTTGTGTACAACAATTTCCTCCAACTCGAATTACGCCTTTTTGATCCAAAAATGGATTGAGTTTGAAATCTTGCTGTTGGTTGGGACAGCCTTCTTGCTCGTCAACGCCATTATTTCCTCGCTGAAATCCTTTTCTTGCAGTACCCGTATAATTATCGTCGACGCGTCTTCCAGTTTTTCATTCGTCAAGTACAATGACTTTTCGCCAGTCTGGATGAATCGCAACATACATATATGCCACCACTCTCTTTAGCTTGAGCCAACTGGAGTATCGATTGATGAGACTATCGACGCACTTATTGTCAGTCTTCGACATCAATAGTACAGTGGCCGTTTTCTTCGTCGCGTCCTCCTCCATTGGCCGCGAATCTTCTAAATTTTTCAACCAATCGGGACCTTTCGACCAGATATCAAGCTTTGTCAGCTTCGCAGGAGAAATGCGTCGTGACGCATGATCTGCCGGGTTGTCTTTGCTCTTCACATGGTGCCACTTTACATCCGACACCAACTCCTAGACTCCTCGACTCGTTTTCGCTCGAACTTATCCTTGCTTCTGCGATTCTGAATCCAACACAGCGAGATTGTTGAATCACACCAAGATTCACCGATCTTATGCATCCATTTCGGTATGCGCAGCTTCGGTAATACATTCACATTTGACAAAAACTGCTGCCATTCACGTTCTAGCTCGTTCGATAGTATCTCGTTCACCATTACCGGAGAAAGCCAATCCAATGGTCGAGTACTTGTGCATACTTGTGACTTTGCTGTCAGTTTATTCAAAACCGAAACTCGTCTGTGCTTGGATCCCAAAAGAGACCAAGCATTTTAACGGCTTCATCATTTTCAATCTTCACGAGGTCATTTTGTTTTGAAAGCGATACTGCTGCTGTTATATCCTTGTCATTTGAGAGTCATTTCCGAAGATAGAACCCAAATTTCTGCAGATGTGTCGATATACACATTTTTATACCCTGTACATACTGTACCAGGGTATATTGTGTTTGTTAGGCCGAAATGTATGTAACGCATAGAAGGAGAGGAGGGGGACCCCATAAAATATACATATTCTTGATCAGGATGACAAGACAAATTGATTAAGCGATGTCCGTCCGTCTGTCCGTACGTCCGTCCGTCCTCACCAATGGTTCTCGGAAACTATAAAAGATAGACACTTGAGATTTAGAGGATAGACTCGTGATGCTCGGCAGCAAATCAAGTTTGAGCCGCGCCCACTCCTTCCCGCCAAACCAGCTACGCCCACTTTTTGAAAAGGCTATAACTTAAATACCAGAAACGCTAGAACTATGAAAGTTGGTATGTAGATTAAGTATTAAAAGTTCTATAAAACTGCATACTACAATTTCCCCCCTCCCCTTAATAACCCCTCAAAAAGTGTTTTATGGTTAATTACTATATCTTCAAAACCATTAAAGATACGGACCTGAAATTTTGTTCGTAGACAAAGTATATACAACTTCTTAAGACTGCATACTAGAAAACACCATTTTGTATTTGGACTATCCATTAAAGGCCCGCAAACTTAAATTTTGGGTTATTTCAAGTTTATTTTTATTAAAATATGTATATCTCCACAATTATGAAATATACATGTCTGAAATTTTGTATGCAGATTCAGTTAATATACGTCCTTTAAACTTCATACCGAAAACACCCCTTTATTTCATGGCTTCTCTCCTCAGAGATCAACAAACTCTGTTTTTTTTTTTATATTTGGAACACCATTTAAATGGGTGAGGGTATTATAAATAATTATAATAAAGCGAAGAATTAATGTAGTGTTTGCGAGCATAAGCGCATCGCACCCCGTAATTAAGATCCAACGGGCATTATATTAAAGAATCGAAAAAAATATTATGTATTTTTAACACTAAATGCAAATAGTGAATGGTAGAGAATAGTGTAAGTCGGACGACTATATCATATAGCTGTCACACTAACGATCAGTCAAACATAATGTTTTATTTTTTTGTACATAAACATGAAATTTACCTACCGTATTTCACATTCTTTGATTTGTATTCACGGTAATATTTAGTGTTGGTGGTTGTCTGACATAATAGGCATTAGTAATAATTTGGCTAGATATTATTATGATATCTATCTTTTCTACTAATTTTTATAGCTGATACTGACGGAATGTCGTCATTCCTAGAGGGAAATGTCAAATAAATTTCTTATAATATTATGATTTTTTTCGCACTCCTATTATTCCGTGCAATCAATTTTTGACTTGTTTTATAAGTTTTAATGTTAGATGTAAAAAAAGGAACAGCATGTGACAATTTTAGCAAACTTTTTTTAAAAGGAAGTCTGAATCTAAGTACCACTGTTTTGTAATATTATTAAAGTTTGTGGCCCAATGAAGCTCACTCTAATTATTTTGCTGAGCTACTATTATAAATATATAACAGAATATTATGTATATTGAAGAAAACAATAACAATAATTATGTTGTGTTTTAATTTTTGGCCACAATGCAAACATATACTTGTCCCACTTCCCATTTTTTGAAATTGACTCTCGGCGGCAACGCATTATGAAACCAGTAAAGACGCTTTCTTCGGCCTTGCCGAAGATTGTATACTCTTTACGACACCTTTTGTGCCACACCCCTGTTTTCTTTGGAGTCTTCTGTCTCTCTATTCCGATCTTAGTAAAGCATTTAGTCTGGGTACATAAAATTACTACCGCACATATATGAAGTTTTAGGTCACTTATGTGCGGTGCCACGCCCATTTTGATATCACAATAGTTTTTATGCCACACTATGAACATAAGAATGAAGTTTCAAGTCAATTAGTTAAGAAACAAAAAACTTTCCCATACACGATTAAAACTTTGCTTCTCTTCTTCGTCATTTTGTATGTCAGGTACCAGTTCCAGTGGTCCGATCTTAATAAAACCTTTAGGCAACTGGTCTCGTTACACCAAATTACTACTTGTGAAAAATCAGCTTAAATTTTATCTTAAGAAACAAAAAAGTTCCCCATACAACGATTTAAACTTTGCTTCTCTTCCTAAAGTATTATAGTTTTGTCACGAAGTTTGTAACACCCAGAAGGAGGCGTGGCCAACTATTTAAAGTATATATATTCTTGATCAGGATGACACGACGAGTTGTCCGTCTGTCTGTATGTATGCAAACTCCTCCCTCAGTTGATAGTGATAGTGACCTGGACGAATTAATTGAGAAAATTAAAAAGTTTGGAAAAAGTGATCAACCAGCCCAGACGCCCAGATTCAGGATCTAAATCAAAAAATAAGAAGTTTGAGAGTAACCACCCCAGAAGTCGACACGTGCATAGACGCGGAAATTTTAAACATTCCATGTAACGAACCATTAGACTTCGTCAAGTCCTTACCTGACTTTGACGGTAAACATGAAACCTACGTTTCATGGAGAAAAGCAGCCCACACCGCCAAACATATGAAAAATGTCCACGTTGCTGCAGGGAAATTGACTTTACTGCAATACTATGACGAAGCTAAGAAGAAGTTCACCCTACTAACAAACAAAACAATAATGACCACTGTAACACTATAGCGGCTACATTGAATAAAAAATACTGAAACGACGCATTATGTGTATTTATCTCAGGAACTAAAAACACCCTGAGTAATGTTTTGTTTTCGGCAAAAGCAAAAGACCTTCCGACTGCCTTGGCTCTAGCCCTGGAAGTAGAATCAAGCCGCGAACGTTATACGTTCGATAGCAACTATGTTAGAAGTGTTTAGGAAAAAACACGGAGACTTGAGAATAGAAAAACGCTAGAAACACAGTGGGAGAAAATGAAGGTACTCCGTCAGGGGTCAGGACAAGCACCTGCAAACGAACCTCTTCCGCAACAGGAACAATCCCCACCATAACCAATAGACATAGACCGCTCGTCGCGTTTTAGACAACCTGCAGAACAGCCAGGGTGATCCATACAATAAACAAGGTCAAGTTGAAAAAATACCAAACAGTAGCACGGCTAGGGTTACAGGACCAGAACACTAAAGAATGAATCATTTGATGCAAAACGGGGCACTGACATGAAGGCGCAGAGTATTAATCTGAAGCAGAACAGGAGGTAGACAACATATAAGACGAATTTGCTGAATAAGATCAGATTGATTTTTTAGTCACAACCAGGGAGTTGTTCATCATCAATACAAAGATTTAATACAATCAATCAAAAATTCTTTATGAACCTTTTCGACACAAACTCTACATTCTTAATATTACATAACATTTCGCCATTTGACGGATGAATCGGATTGGACATACTGAACGAAACAAACATGCAACTAGATTTCAAAAATAAAAAATTAATAACTGACACTGGCTTCGAAACCAAACAATTTCTTAAATGATCAAGCGCAATTTTTACAAAAGTTGGAAATATAAAAGTACCCGATCCAATTACTTCAGAATTCAAAAAAATTAAAGAAAACATTAACAACCAGTAACAACCGTTATCTTCGGCCTTGCCGAAGATGTATACTCTTCACGACACCTTTTGTGGTACGCCCATTTTGTTTGGAATCTTATTTCTTTTTGTCCGCATAGCCTACAGATCAGTTTTCGTTGTTATACCTCATTGAGTGCCAGATATATGGGAACTATTGGTTTTGGTCATATGTGGGGGGTGCCACGCATATTTTGATATCAAAATAGTTTTTAAGCCACATTATAAACATAAGTATGAAGGTTCAAGTCGATTAGTTAAGAAATAAAAAAGTTTTCCGTACAACGACTTAAACTTTGCTACTCTTCCTCTTCTTCATTTTGTATGGTAGGTACCAGTTCCAGTAGTCCGATCTCAATGAAACTTTCAGACATTTAGCCTGGCTACGGTTTATCACTACTTCTTTAATTTCAGCTTTCTATCTTGGAAAACAAAAAAGTTTTTCATACAACGATTGAAATTTTTTTTTCTTCTTCTTTTCGTATGGTGGCTACCAGTTCCAGTGGTCCGATCTCGCTGGTTCCGACCAATGTGTCATCGTAATAAAATACAAGGGTCTGTGCAAAGTTTCAGGTCGATAGCTTCAAAACTGAGGGAGGAGTTTGCATACATACAGACAGACGGACAGACGGACATGGCTATATCAACTCGTCTTGTCATCCTGATCAAGAATATATATACTTTGTATACTCGGCCACGCCTCCTTCTGGCTGTTACAAACTTCGTGACAAAACTATAATACTTTTCACTTCGTGAAGAGTATAAAAACACGTAAAGCAAGGTTTGGTTTGCTTATATTCAAATACAAAAAAGTTTTCGCAACAAAAACTGTATTTTTAACCGATCGTTTCTGTAAGAGCTATATGCTATAGTAGCCTGATCTCGACCAGTTTTGCACTGTATCTTTGTTAATGTCAAAAAAATTTTTTTGCTAAATATTGAGTCGATAACTCCAAAAACACGTTGTTTTTTAAGCAAAAACATAATTTTTGAACGATTGTTCCTATGGGAGCTGTATGCTATAGTCATTCGATCATACTGATTTTTACATACCAGCTACCTGCAAAGAGAAGAAAATTTTCTGCGTTTAAATTTGCTTGCTAACTTTAAAACTCTGAGTGGAAATCGCATTGCTATTGCGTGTTTTAATTAATACCTGACTAAAATCCAAAATTTTATTAAAAGCGGACATAAGGGCGTGGTAACGCCCATACAACTAAAAACTTAAAAATGGGATTTCTCTGTAAACAGACGAGATACGAGATTGAAAAATGTAGTGAAGTTTGACTACATTGCCTTCTTTAAGACGTCAAATTTGAAAATGGGCGTGGCGGATATATCGGAAATTGAAAGTAGCGTAAGTTGACGATGTACATTATACCCCTTCAGAGCTTCATTCTACAGAGTTCGTCCAGCGACGGACTCGGCCGTACACTCAGTGCTGTACTAAGAAATTACATGAGAGATTCTAGTGTTTGTTCCAGAACTCTAGCAGTCATGTCATATCGATCAATCAATCGCCTCTTGATTTCTGACCGTCTTGGGTTACATGCGAATGTCACAGATAATTCTGGGCGGCCATAATGCCTAACATATGACATAGCATCCTGAGCATATTCGTGCATGTGGCGTAGGCTTCTTCGACAAGTAGCAGGCAAAATTGTCATTCTTCGCACATTATTCACAGTGCCATCGGCATGTGTAGCATCGCGGAGATGAATATATTCCTCTGATCGTAGCTGTCGCTGGTTCAAACGGACTTGTGTCAATCGTTCAGTCTCAATTTTCACATGCATCTCAACTGCGAACTGACGAAAAAGTCGTTGACATGTCAAAATATGATTTACTTCACCTTAACGGATCATGAGACTGTACGAATGGAAATTACATAGCACTGACCGTTTTTAGTCGGTTTCAGTATCTGCAATGCAGAACTGATAAATTTGCATTTTTTTACTTTGATGAATTGACAGTACAAAACTAGAAAGGGCGGTATAGTTGAGTATACTCAACCATATAATACCCTGCACATACCCTCACCCATTTAAATGTGTTCCAAATATCAAAAAAATCAGTCAAAAGTGAGAAATTTTCGAAAGGGGTGTTTTTCGGTATGCAGTTTAAAGGACGTACATTAACTGAACCTGCATACAAAATTTCAGACATGTATATTACATACATGAAATACAAAATGGGATTTTTTGGTATGCAGTCTTAAGAAGTTATATATACTTTGTCTACGTACAAAATTTCAGGTCCGTACCTTCAACGATTTCGGAGATGTAGGCTTTGCCATGCAAACACTATTTGAGGGGTTATAAAGGGTAGGGGGAAAAATTTTTGTAAAAAAAAGTGGAATTTACGAAAAATTGAAGTTTGTGGGTCTTTGAGGGGTAGTCGTAAATACAGAGGGGTATTTCCTTGTATACAGTCTTAAGGATATGTATTTTCTGAGTGTACACACAAAATTTCATTGTTGGTTTTGAAGATATAGTAATTAACAATAAAACACTTTTTGAGGGGTAATTAAGGGGAGGAGGGGAAATTGTAGTAAGCAGTTTTATAGAACTTTTAATACTTAGGGAAGGAGTGGTCGTGGCTCAAAACCGTTCAAACTTGATCTGCTGCCGAGCATCACGAGTCTATCCTCTAAATCTCAAGTCTCTATCTTTTATAGTTTCCGAGAACCATTGGACGGACGGACATCGCTTAATCAATTTGTCGTGTCATCCTGGTCAAGAATATATATACTTTATGGGGTCCCCCTCCCCTCCTTCTATGTGTTACATACATTTCGGCCAAACAAACACAATATACCCTGGTACAGTATGTACAGGGTATAAATATTATTTAATCTTGTTCAATTAATTTACCTGTTACTTGATCACTATTCCGACGGTGAAGCACAATATCTCTAGATTGTAAATTATTTTCCACAATGGCAACAGCCACTTCGTCAATGGTAGGTTAATTAAACCTGTTTGCGTGTTTACCGGGAGGTGCTTTGTGAGTAGTAATAAAATAATGGGTTTTAGATGGGAATATTAAAGGAATATTACTTTTTTATGGTTTTCCCGGCAATTTTTTCAATTTTTCTCACCTCTTAAGCCTTCGCTAGACCTCCTCGAACATTTCAAGGCCAAGATAAGATAGTTTAGCCGTTCTCGAGTTTTAGCGAGTCTAACGAATAGCATTTTTTAATATATTTTTTTTTTATATGTAAAGAAGAGTATGCTTGGTGTGAAAGGGTCACTCTGTCGTTAACAGATGTACGGAATTAACAGCGAAGTTAACAGAAGTAAAAAAAGAACCTAGCAGCTAAGCAGAAGAAGCAGAGTCAGAAAAGAAGCCGATCGTGACAGTCGTTAAGAAACTTAAAGTGGAAAACATAGAGTTCACGCCGAAACGGAGAAGTTATTTTAAGTTAAATTTTTAAAAACTGGAACATGTATTATCAGAAGTATCCTATCAACATATTTCATAATATTATTCAATAAACTATAATCTCATTTTACATATATATATATAGACAATGCTAAGATGAGGGTTTCACGGAAGAATTCTCACTATTCTAAAGATAGGTTTGAATACCTTGGTACAACGTGGTTACATTACGGGAATTACAACATGCCCAAATAAGGTGGAAGCTATTTGTAACGACGAACAACCGACAACAGTGTTCAATGTCAGGTCCTTCTCGGATTGCCAAGTTAATCTATATGCTTTATTAAAGACTTCGCATCGGTAGCCAAGCCTTTCAGACATATTTTGAAGGGGGAAAACTGTAAAGTAATCGCTACACATTAAAAAAGAATTTCAGTCAACTTTGACCAAAAACAATACGAAGCATTTGAAAAACTGAAAAAAGCCTTTTGATTTAAAAACGGATGCTATCATCTTTTGGTTTAAGAGCAGTCCTGTCATGAGTTTCGGAAGGACTTGTGACTATGATATCAGAGTACCTTGAAGGATTTCGCAACTAAATGAAAGGCTGCTATTCGCTATAGATATGGGCTCTGAAAAACGTCAGAAACTATATATATAGGAGTGAAAAATTTAAATATATTCACCGATCACCAGATCTAACGTTTTCTGCATCAGACCGCAACACAAATGCTAAGATTAAACGCTGGAAAGCCTTCATCGTCGAACATAACGCCCAATTTTTTTATAAACCAGGGAAAGAAAATTATATCGCGCACGCGTTGTCCCGACAAACCATACACGTATTAAAAGAAAATCCTCAGTCCGATATATCCACAATTCACGTCTCTTACTTGCACTTTCGAGTCAACTGACAAACCACTCAATTCTTTTCGAAACCATTATTATTGAAGAAAGTGGAACAGTCTCAGAGCAAACGGTTATCATTTTGGCGAAAAAACCGTCACCTTATACATTTCACGGAAGAAGAGACAATAATTCAAACAGTATGTGACGAAGGAAAAAAAGATGAGTTCACTCATTTTTTTTAAACTACCGGTTTTGGCACTCATTCAACATAAATAGGTAGCATCATATCCAACGACAACATTCCATCATACGAAACGTTTAGTAACCGACATTTTGAACAAAAACAAACAAAAAGAAATAGTCGTCACAGAACATAACAGAGCACATAGGGCGGCTCAAAAAAACGTGAAACAAATCTTGAAGGATTACTTCTTCTCCAAAATGACCCAGATATCAAACGAAGTTGTTATGAATTCCAAAATTTGGGGAAAAGCAATTATGACCGAAAAAAAACAAAATAATGACCACCATTCCCAAAATCAATTTTTGGAAAAACACCTATCCATTCGTACGTAGGCGAGATATTGCATAACGATGTGTTTTCAACAGATAGGAAATCTTTTCTCATCTGGGTCGACAAATTTTCCACTGTTCAACCAATCGCTTCTAAAACAATATTAGATGTGCAAACTGCAATTCTACAGCTCATAAATTTTTTTAAACACACAAAGATAATGTACTGTGACAACGAACCTCCCATAAAATCAGCAACAATAAGAACTCTTTTGAACAATCATTACGATGTCTAAGTTGGGAATGCACCCCTGCTGGATAGCAGTTCGAACGATAAAATAGAACGATTTCATAGCACTTTGCAGAAATCGCGAGATGCTTAAAGACGCAGAGAAACGTTAATAACACCATCGAACTTATATTGTAAGCCACAATAGAACAATACACTCAGTAACGGATAAACGACCTATCGACATCATGAACTCATCGTCACCAAATTTAGAGACAGACATTAAAAACAAGGTCTTCAAAGCTGAGGAAAGTCAAATGCAAAGGCTTATTGGTATAAGGCGGGTCAGAAAGTTCAAAGTAGGTGACAAAGTCTTAGTAAAAAACTGAAGCAGACTTGGGGACCACAGTCTTAATAAATGGGAGGGTGGTTCATAAAAGTACTTTAAGTAATTCCATTTTTACGATTACCACATTTTCACACTTCTACTTTTCATTGCGATAACGACTGCCAAAATAACTGACTACTCGAACGCGGACTATATACCAGTACTAAACGGAGATACTACATTATGGACACACGTGGACATGATTATGGAGACAGACAGCTTAGAAAGGCAATTCTCACACTCATACATAATACATATACTGGACTATGACGTACGACACGCAACATACCTTCTAGTCACGATCAGCATTCACCAAAACGCGGAACGGCGTTAAAGGTAGTAGTGGGAACTCCGAATTTCGTCGACTTCAACGACCTAAAACTTACACAGAGAGAACTCATTGATTCAGAAAATAAGCAAGTAGTGATATATACAAAAAGTCAAGAACAGTTGAATAAACTTACGGATTCAGTAAGCATTTCAATAAAAAATTAAAAAAAATCAGAGAACTCGAAAATTTAATGCTCTCTATAACCCTCACAAATACCGCTCACAACAAGATTTTGCAGATGTCTAACCCACGCTACGTGCGCCTAACAATTACACTCTGGCGGCACAGCGCAGTGCACCACCCGGCCAAGCCATCTCGAGCCTTTCGCTGACGCATGACGAGAGGCGACCACCATAAAAAAGTTATCTCCGAAACATTCCTTCTCACATTTGAAGAAGAAGTTGTAATCAACGGACCAGGAACCTGAGAAACTATGTGAACAAGATGCCCGGCCCAGCAGTGTTTATGCTGGTTAACATTACGGGTCATCATGAAATCTTGAGTCTACCATATTTAGAATAGCTGACCATGGAAAGCATGCGTTATATCTTCGGGGTCGAAAAAGATTTAGTAAAACGAGCACTGATATCTGGATTAATCATCTTTACCTTCTTGATCGGCTGCTACACTTAACTCAAGCTCTACAAGAGACGCCGCGCAACGCAAGGTAAACTCGATGTCCGGGCTCTCATCGACAACTTACAGAAGTCCGTGGACGTCTTTCATTTAAGAGAGGAAGAAGTTAACGGGACCGCTCAGCAATAACAAAGTTACGCAAGCTGGACGTGCTGAGCCGGCCCAGCGTAACTGCAGCACAAGCGTCGAACGGCAACTATTTCGCAGCCGTCGCATAGAGCGGTAGGTTGATTTCACTGGCAAAAAACCGAAAGTGCATGGACGCTTTCGATTTTGAACCAATATACGTGACTAATAGAGAATTTTCCCGCGACTATCATTTTTTTTTAATTCGGAATCATAGTTTGGAAGATATACGCACTCAAAGTTGAACTTTTTTTAACTTTTAACAACATACTGAATTTTTTTAAAAATTTGGCATCTTTGTGTTGGAATATCAGCAAAACTAGAACTTGAATTATTATCTGTTAATTTATGTTTTAGGTACCAATAATATCGTGTTAATAAGTAGTATTTTGCATTTGTAGTTTTTTCAATGGGAGAAGTTTAGTGAACTATCTGTTTTTCGAGTGTTTTTCAACTTTGGTGGACAAATTCTACAAATTTTCAGAAATGCTTCCTGTAGTTAGAACTTTCGAAAAAAAAAAAATGTTTTTTTTTCTTGCATTTTCTTAGAGTATAATAACTTCTTAATAACTTTCAAGACGATTCCAAGAATACTTTTCGAGTTATTGAAAAATGAATGGCAGCCTCTCTGACGCACGCCAATAAAAAAGTAAAACTTTAAATGCGTTTTTCTCGAAACCAGTTTTTGAAATCGTTGATCACTGTTACTTAAGAATGGTTTTACCGTTCGGTTTGAATGAAAATACACAATTTTGACTTTCAATGACTTCGTCCAACCGGAGCATTATGAAATTACCTATCGATCGTATTTTTATTTATTGAATTCCGATGATCCAGTGATGAGATAGAGTGATCAGCGCAAAACACTTTTTTCGTGTAGACGCCTATGAGAATTGCTGTAGTACACACATTTTTAAATATTATGTATTACAATTCTTTTCAGATCTTCTTTAAATACATATGTATCTTTCATTTAAAGAAACATTTGGTATCAATTATTTTGTTGTGTTGGCAGGAAAAATCTTAAAAAACAGTTTTTTTTCGTGTTCCAACTAGGTCTAACCCCATGAATTGCACGTTGGTTGTTACGAATTCACGAATATGATATCAAGGTATGAAGCAGGTAATGCTCTTTGCCTAGCCCCGATCGAAAATCGTCACGATATCGATACGGCTCATATGAAAATCTGCAAAACTCTTATCGACGAAACTTATTGGTTATTTAGCATGCAACTACCAGATCACAAAATACAACAAATCAAAGGCAAAATCGAATCTTAGAAGAAAACCGATAATACAAAATATGTGCTACAACACCAGCTATTATATAGAAGACACGCTGACAAACTACTATGGGTTGTACCCAAAGCACTATGGCATAATGTTTTGATGAAATATCATGATAAATCTGCTCATATGAGCGTTTTCAAATCGACTCGAATTTTAAATCTGCTTATTTTTCGCAAAAGAGAATTTTGTCAAAAGCTATATAAAGTCTTGTGAAGGATGTGTTTTTAATAAGCAACCTGGAGGACAACGGGAAGGACAGTACCATTTCGACAAAATGGGACCCGTACCGTTTGCCACTATTCATTTCGACCATGTCATAAATCTTCAAAAGAGAACGAACATGTGTTAGTACTGGTCGATTCATTCACAAGCTTACCATATTACGCCGTTAAAAGCACCGCGTCGAAACACGTCATCAGTGTATTGATGGACGTAACTAGTTACGTCGGTATGCTAAAGCGAATCATCACGGATACTCAACCATACCACCCTTACTAGTTTCTTATATGAGGGTGATTTTCGGCACGATCTCCAACAAAAGCTATTTCATACAGTGTCTTACTCCCTGACACACTGTATATGCAGAGTATTAAGACTATGATTTTTATTTATTCTTCATTTAATTTTTTATAAATTCTATTTTTTTTACAAGAAGATAGATACATGGTTAATAGTTAATCTGATGACTATAGCTCCCATAACAACGATCGGACAAAAATAAGTTTTTTAGCTAACTTTTAAACTGTGGGAGGAGTTTGCATTGAAACAGATAGACAGACAGACAGAAAGTCATGACTATATGAACTCGTCTCGTCGACTTCATCAAGAATATATATATCTTATATAATCGGAGATGTATCCTTTTCTGCATTGCAAACTTCACGACAAAGTTAATATACTCTTGCAAGAGTACAAAAAGCCGACTCCGCCCAATGTGCACTGTGTACCAGGGTATGTTGTGTTTGTTTGAACGAAATGTACGTAACGCATAGAAAGAGGGGAGGGGAACCCCACAAAGTACATATATCCTTGATCAGGACGACAAGAGAAATTGATTAAGCGATGTCCGTCTGTCTCTCCATCCGTCCGTCCTCACCAATGGTTTTTGGAAACTATAAGAGAAAGAAGATTGAGCTGTCGAGCATCACGAATTTACCCCATCGACAGCTCAATCAATTAGATCAAGTTTGAACGATTTTGTGCCACGCCCAACCAGCACCGCTCACTTTTTAAAAGGCTATTACTCAAACACCAAAAGCGACAGAAACATAAGTACATAAACTGGATACCAAAAAATATCCCTCTCTTTCATGGTTTCCTCTGAAAGTGTATCAAACTAAAATTTTTTGTAAATTCCACATTTTGTGACCAATATTTTACCAACACCATTTAAATGCGTTATTCCTGGTTTTTCTTCTTTTTGTAAGCGGCAACCAATTCCAGTATTTCGGTCCAGTGGTACACCGATTCCGACTAATGATTAGACTCCTAAAAAAATAAGACTCTCTGTAAAATATCAGGTCGATAGCTCCAAAGGTGTGGGATCACATCAATTCGTCTTTTTGAGCTGATCAGGAATATCTATATAATGTGTAGTCGGCCACGCCTCCTTTTGAGTGTTACAAAGCATTAATACTATTAATACTTAGGGGCGTAGCCACACCCATTTTATAATTTGTCTTAACGAATAGAAATGCAGTCTTACTTCCACTACATTTTATTGTCTAGTCTTTCTATCTGGTTACACATGAAACCCCATTTCTTAAGTTTTTCGCTATATAGGGTGGTGCCACACCCTTATTTCCGATTATTATAAAACTTTGGAATATAGTCAGGCATTAATAAAAACACGTATTTGCAAAGTTTTGTTTGTTTATATTCAAGAACTAAAAGTCTGACCTTGTCCATTTTTATACCCTGTACATACTGTACCAGGGTATATTGTGTTTGTTTGGCCGAAATGTATGTAACGCATAGAAGGAAGGGAGGGGGACCCCATAAAGTATATATATTCTTGATCAGGACGACAAGACAAATTGATTAAGCGATGTCCGTCCGTCTGTCCGTGCGTCCGTCCGTCCTCACCAATGGTTCTCGGAAACTATAAAAGATAGAGACTTGAGATTTGGAGGATAGACTCGTGATGCTTGGCAGCAGATCAAGTTTGAACGGTTTTGAGCCACGCCCACTCCTTCCCGCCCAACCAGCTACGCCCACTTTTTGAAAAGGCTATAACTTGAACACCAGAAACGCTAGAACTATGAAAGTTGGTAGGTAGACTAAGTATGTAAATTTTAATAAAACTGCATACTACAATTTTCCCCCCTACCCTTCATTACCCCTCAAAAAGTGTTTTATTGTTAATTACTATATCTTCAAAACCATGAAAGGTACGGACCTGAAATTTTGTGTGTACACTCAGTAAATACATATCCTTAAAACTGCATACCAGAAAATACCCCTCTGTATTTACGACTACCCCTCAAAGACCACGCAAACTTACAATTTTTCGTAAATTCCACTTTTTTTTACAAAAATTTGTATATCTCCACAACTATAACAGATACGAAATCTGAAACTTTGTATGCAGACTTAAGTAAATGTATGTCTTTAAAACCCCTCTACCCTTTATTACCCCTCAAATAGTGTTTGCATGTCAAAGCTTATAACTCCGAAACTGTTAAAAGTACTGACCTGAAATTTTATACGTAAACAATTAACTATATATAACTTCTTAAGGCTGCATACTAAAAAAAATTCCATTTTGTATTTGAACTACCCATTAAAGGCCGGCAATTAAATTTTGGGTAATTCCAGTTTATTTTTATTAAAATATGTATATCTCCACAACTATGAAATATACATGTCTAAAATTTTGTATGCAGGTTCAGTTAATATACGTCCTTTAAACTGCATACCGAAAAACACCCCTTTATTTCATGGCTTCCCCCTCAGAGATCAATAAACTCGAATTTGTCAAAAATTCGTCACTTTTGACTGATTTAGGGTATGTGCAGCGTATTATATGGTTGAGTATACTCAACTATACCGCCCTTACTAGTTACACTATATCTTTGTTTATGTCAAAGAAGTTTTTGTGCAAAATATTGAGTCGATAACTCCAAAACACGCTATTTTTCAAGCAAAAACCTAATTTTTGACCGATCGTTCTTATGGGAGCTAAATGCTATAGTAATCCGATCAAGCTGATTTTGACTTACAAATTGTCTGCAAGAATAAGAAAATTTTCTTGCTCATTTCAAAACTCTGGGAGGAGTTCGCATTGAATCAGACAGACGGACATGGCTATATGAACTCCTCTCGTCGACTTGAACAAGAATATATATACATTATATAGTCGACGATGTATTCTTCTCTGCGTTGCAAACTTCATGACAAAGTTAATATACTCTTGCCAGAGTATAATAAACACAACGCTATTTTTATTTTTCAATAAGCATTTATGAATGTACATATATGTATGTCAACACGCAAACTTCGCAGACTGTTATCTTAAGAACAGATTTGCATTGGAACCGACTTATTGCCTTAATTGCATCTTAAAAAACGAAAAAATCTTCGTATTTCCTTAAGAAAAATCTTTGAAGCTTTATTTTTGTTTCGTAATAGAATTTTAAAAGATTTCCTATAATAGGCTAAAAACTACTTAGTAACATTAAATATTTTTCTGTTCTATATAATAATAAACTGACAGGGTACAGTGACTCTATAATCCTTTTATGACTGACTATTACATTGTATCAATAATGCCCTCATCAACCATCAACTTGGCTGTGCAACTGAGGTAGTCATTTAATTGCGATTACCTGACATAGAAATTTTAGCGCCGTTAATAAATCTCTGTATGTAAGCACCAGTTATTGCAAAGTATCAGACACAATTATATGCTTATTTTTGCTTGAATGCTCAGACAGTCTATGAAAAGAAAGAAACCGAATATGTGTAATTTTGTATTAGTGTGGTAGTGTGACGCTGGTGGTAACTTGCGATGAAATATCAAGCCTCTTTTACCTGAGCCTTTTACCAAGCTATGTCTGACCAGAAAATTATTTTTAGTGCCTTTTTTTAATTGCTTCATAACTGCTGAGTGTTTCTCAGAAAATTACAAGCGGTATCAATCAATTGGTAATTTTACTCTTTATGTAGAGTGTCAACAGTTTCGTTGACAATTGTCTAGTCGCGGCTGATTAAAATAACTGGTATGTTGGTTGATGTTCTAAGTCATTGAAGTTCGTCTGTGAAACATGAAGCATTGAGCATCTATAAAATGCACCAACGTTCTGCAAAACTCATCATTCAGAACTAGAGGCTGACCGAAAAACAAACAGAAAAATATGCACATGAAATTAAGTGCTTTTCTCGTTGTTATGTTATTGCATACATCATTCGGATTATATGTTAACGTGTTTGGTCAAAGGCTGGCATCATACAATACCGTAAAAATTCAAAAACACCAAGAATTGGCGAAATCCAACATTCTTAGTTTAAACAACAGTAAAGGTGGGATGATCATAATATTTTAAATTAATATGGAACTTGATTTTTAACTGTAACTATTACCACTTTTAGCTCAAAAAACGGAGTATGTAACAAATGGATTTTTACATAGCTTTATACAAAAAATTCCTTTTGATGTAAATTCAAATGGTCAAAAAAGGTTAAGTGATAAATATGTTAAGCTTTATTCAACACTTTTAAAAAAAATGAAAAAATCGAAACATGTTCAGACTGAAAATTTAATAAGAGATCTTCAACGCAAACGAAGAAAAATTGAAACGAAAATGCCATTGGGTTTGTCTCCCGAAAATGATAATGGTTTCTTAAAAATGTTTTACAATCAACATGTCACTACCCAATTTGGTTATAACTCAAATACTGAAGATGATGATGATGACTACAGAGAAACAGATGTACAAAAAAACTCTACTGTGAGCCCCGATTATTCATATGAAAATCTCTATGATGATGAAGAAGATATATCACTGTCTGCAAAATCGCATAAAAATTTGGAGTATGGGTCATTTCAGGACTTAATACTTCAGGCTAAGTACAAGCAGTTGGGACAAAAAAATGAAGAAACAAAATTACAATCTCCAGAATCGTTTGGTTAAGGTGTCATGTTTAAAATGTTTGGATCATTGAAGTAAGAACTAAGGATATCTTTTAAGCCAAACGTTAGAACATATTTTTTTTTATTTAACGACGGAATCTGAAATTTGACAATTTCGATAATTCTGCCTTTAATGGGTAGCACGTCGTTGCTTCATTCACACACTGAATGCACTCAAATCACAAATTGAGGATATAGTAATTCAAAAATATTCCGTTCTTACTACAAATATCAATAAAAGCATTTTGATGGTAATTACATTATTAAATCAATTCCATCAACATGCTGTAATGGTATTAAATGCCACCACATTTTATTAAACTATTATTTTTAATTTTTTTTTATTAAGTTATTGTTATATATTTTCTTTTTTAACATTAAATTTATAATAAACATTAACTTTTAATTACGAGTAGTATTATGGTTTTTTTTTTTTTATTTTTACTATTCATCCATGATGCAGATACATATTCTTTTGAAGGTTTATTATGATGGGGTTGTAATTGTTGAGACTTTTTGGCGTATAAAAGAGGATTAATAATCCGATTATTGAACACCAGAATCGATAGAAACATGATAGTCGGCATATGAGCTCAGTATTGCCCTTGGAAATCAAATCACAATCTTTTCGACAGTAACATGGCCATTTCTTATAGTCACATAGTCGAATTTCTGGCCTTTTTATACTCTTGCAAAAAGAGTATATTAACTTTGTCATGAAGTTTGCAACGCAGTGAAGAAGACATCTCCGACTATATAAAGTATATATATTCTTGATCAGCACGACGAGACGAGTTCAAATAACGATGTCCGTCTGCCCGTCTGTCCGTCTGTCTGTCTGTCTGTTTCAATGCGATTTCCGGCCAGAGTTTTATAGTTAGCAAAAAAATTTAAACGCAGAAAATTTTCTTCTCTTTGCAGGTATATGGTATGTAAAATTCAGTTTGATCGGATGATTAAAGCATATAGCTCCCATAGGAACGATCGTTCAAAAATGAGGTTTTTGCTTAAAAAACCGCGTGTTTTTGGAGTTATCGACTCAATATTTTGCAAAAAAACTTTTTTAACATCAACAAAGATACCGTGCAAAAATGGTCAAGATCGGGCTACTATAGCGTATAGCTGCCATAGGAAGGATCGGTCAAAAATTATGTTTTTGCTTAAAAAACAGCGTGTTTTTGGAGTTATCGACTCAATATTTTGCACAAAAACTTTTTTGACATCAACAAAGATACTGTGTAAAAATGGTCAAGATCAGGTTACTATAGCATATAGCTCCTATAGGAACGATCGGTTAAAAATACAGTTTTTGTTAGAAAAACTTTTTTGTTCTTGAATATAAGCAAACCAAACTTTGCTATTAAATGTCTTTATTAATGCTTCACTAAAATCCAGAATTTCATAAAAATCGGACATAATGGCGTGGTACCGCCCATACAACTAAAAACTTAAAAATGGGACTTCTCTGTGAACAGATGAGACACAAGATTGAAAAATGTTGTGAAGTTTGACTACATTGCCTTCTTTAAGACAAATAAGAAAATGGGCGTGGCTACGATATATGATTCTTATTGGAAATTTATAAAAGGATTTCCTAATAAGAATAATTGTGAAAACGTTTGCAAGAGTATATAAGTTTCGGCATAGCCGAAAATAGCTCCCTTACTGGTTTTCTTGTGTTTCAGATGTATGAAGTCAAAAAAAAATGCAATTAATGTTACCCAAGCGAAACCTGAAAATGTGCGCGAGGTATAAACAATAAAGTTCTTAGTGAATTAGGGTTTTCACATCCAACCTATTAAACATTAAACAGCCAACAACAAAATTCATAAAGCAGAACTTTAACGATTTTCAAAGACCCCGAGGCTGGTCAACGTTGCAATCTATTAAATCCACGCTCATTTTGTGATTGATTCTGATTAACTTCATCCTAATAGCATCCATGCAAAGTTTCATTCTTGTAGGTTTTATTGTTCCAGAGATTTAAGTGTTTTAAATTTTTACTATATGGGGACGTGTCCACGAATAGAAATATTCTATCTTGTTTAACTTCTACTCGGCTATATACGAGTACACTCCAAATTTAATGTTACTATCTTAAAAGACAACCTAGAAAATACGATTTTTGTAATTTTTTTACCTGAGGTAGCTTTAGTTATTTGTCGCTCACCAATAAACAAAATCCCGGAGAGGAAAAACAATATAAACAAAATAAATAAAAATAAAGTAAGTTTTCCGTTTGATAACTTGTGACCTGCTACTAGTTAAAAAATGGCCAACATTTTGATTAATAACACTTATAACCAAAACTGAACTCGAGCCTGCTATTATCATCTGAATAAGTAACATAGGTCATCACTAAACAAAACACACTTTTAAATAATTATAGTTTATTTCGCTCAATTGGGACAATTAAATTTTTCATTTGCTTATAAAAGATGAAGAATAACTCACAACTTTAACAGCAATGTCCACGCCCATGCATGGTTAAGCCTAATATTTTCATACACTTATACGTTATCAAGTAGGATATGAAACCCCTAAATGTATTCAAAACGGAATTTGATTCTCTCAGAAACTACAAGTGCCTTCATTTCATTTGTTGCGTTTAGTGTTCTTATTCATATGTACTCGTATGTTCCTTACACACTTATAAATGGGTGTACACTGGATAAGGTTCAGTAAATTATTAGTGAAGCGTTTATAGAGTTCAGTAAATTATAAGTGAAGGGCTTACTAACCAGTATATTTACTAATCAGTGAATGGATATAATTGATTTCTACATTAAAACTAAAATAGTTTTATATAACATTAAATAAACAATAAAAATAAAGTTAAATTGAAACAAAATAGTAAACGGAATAATCGAGTATACATAACAATATATTAAATATTTTATTATGGTTGGCAAAGTTTACTAAGGGAAGCGTCCTGTTGTATTTATAGGCAGTATAAATTTTAGTAAAAGGTTTTACTTCTCTAGTTTCAGTGGTCCGATCTCGATGAAACTTTCAGGCATAAAGTCTACGACTTGTGAAATTTCAGGCCTCTATCTTATAAACAAAAAAAGTTTTTCATAGAAGGATTTAAATTTGTTTAATTTTTCCTCTTCTTTTCGTATGAGGGCTACCAGTTCCAGTGGTCCGATCATGCCAGTTCTGACAAATTAGTTTAAAATTTCAGCTCGGTAAATTCCAAACAATGGGAAAGCGATTGTATCTATGGACAGACAGACGGACTTGTCTATATCAGTGCATCATGTCGTGCTGATCAATAACATATAAACTATTATAGTCACAAATGTCTATGTTTCATGCAAAATATAAAAACCTAGTCGTTTTATGATGCTAAGATTGCACTGGCAACAAACTTCAACTTTGAAAACATATGTGCCGGTTTCAGAAATTGTAGAACATTGAACGTAGTCTTTTTCTTAAAGCTTAATGAAAAACTCAAAAGGCCCCACTGAGTGTGCTTCCGGAGTCCTCACCGCCCATAAAGTAAATTTCTCAAAATTCATGTGATTCGTTTGCCAATGGCAGCAATGTCCCCACTTTGTGATAACCTTTGCTTTTGATGTTATATGTAGAATTATGTTCAACATTTGCAGCAATATTTTCATGATTTCTGTTGCTCCGAAATTACAACATTTAGAAACATAGATTAATTAAATGTTCTAATTGACTTCAGGAACAGGTTAAAATTTGGATCCGTACCCATAAGTAAGCCATTCAATGGTTCAGTTGGTATTTTAATTTCTGGTAGTTGCACTTTTACTGATTGCTACACGTCCTTCATCTATTCGACTATATAAAGTATATATATTACTGGTCAGCACGATGAGACGATTTCATATAACCATGTCCGCCTGTCTGTCTGTCCGTTTGCCTGTTTCAGGGCAAACTCCCATATAGTTTTGAACATATCGAAAAAAATTTAAACACAGAAGTTCTTCAGATATGTCCAGGTATTGAATATCTCAAAACTATTTCGATCGGACCACTATAGCATATAGCCCCCATTGGAATGTTTTGTTAAAAATGTGGTTTTTGCTCGAATAATGGTGTGTTTTTGAAGTTATCGACTTAATATTTTGCAAAAAAAATTTCTCTTCCATTAACAAAGATTTAGTGCGAAAATGATTAAGATCGGGCGATAAACAATTAATTACTTATACAGATACGTAAGTATACTACGTTTAATAAGGTTAGTAGAGGAGCAATTCTCCATAAAACTAAAATAACAGTTGTAATACGTACATAAAATACGAAACTGGTCATGCTCTAAATATGTCGATCTGCAGGTACTAAGACTGATCGGAATAAAATGTCTGGTTATACGAACAGGGACATTAAACTGTATATACGCCAACAATGTCGGGGAGAATATTAAGCCATTAATTAGATTATGTATAAAGAGAGTACCGAGCACAGTTCTATGACAAGACAACGTTGGCAAATTGATAAGCTTCAACCGACTTCTATAGGATGGAAGGTGGACACAAGGATCTCGTTGTAGATTCCTAAGAGCAAACAAAAGAAAAGAAACTTTTCATACTGAGGATCCCAAACACACGACGCAAATTCCAAATATGAGTCATTAAATTCTTTGGACCATCTTTTTATGAAACCCAGTACGCTTTTAGCCTTGTTTACGCATAGCGAAATATGTGAAGTAAAATTAAGTTTCAGATCCATTAAAACACCAAGGTCATTAAACTGAAAAATGCATTCAAGGTATGAATTATTTAACTTATATGTGCAAACGATTATTTTTTTTCTATAAAATGACATTAGCTTGCATTTATTGCTGTTCATTGGTAAATTATAAACGGCGCACTGTTGAGAGAGAAAGAATCAAGATCAGATTGAAGCAGATACTGCTGATCTGAAGAATTAAGGGTAAGACATAATTTCGTCGTCAGCATACATTAAAACATGGCAATGCTTGATAACAGTAGGCAAGTCATTAATAAATATATTAAACAATAAGGGACCAAGGTGGCTAGCCTTATGTTTAATTTATTTGATTTAAAAAGAACACATTGAGTTCGTGAACCAAGATAAGACGACAGCTAAAAGACCAACGATGTTGGAAAATCATAAGTTTCGAGTTTACTTAAGAGCAGAGAGTGACAAACACAATTAAATGCTTTAATTAAATCTGTGTACACAACATCGGTTTGCCCACCGGAGAAAAAATTACGGTTGACAATTGAACTGAATTCTAACAAGTTAGTCACTGTCGACCATTTCTTAAGAAACCCATGATGAGACAAATTTATAAGCGAGGGCACGAAATGCTGTAGCTGTTCCGTAACGACCTGCTTGAATAATATTGGAACATCTTAATCCCTGCAGGTGAATTAAGCATGGGTATGTTAAGTTCATTCATGCCAAACATATGTAATACCTAAAGGAAGGAGAGTAAGACTCCATAAGATAAATGCAGGAATAATCACGGGACAATGTTAATAAATTAAGAGACGTACTCACTTAAGATTCACAGAAATTATAAAATCTTGATACTTACAGATAAACTTTGATTAGATTTGCACCACGCCTATTCCTCCTGTTTCCGACACTACCATCTACTTTTAAAAAAAGCCTTGAAGTCAACTCTGGAAACGTAGCCCCTAAACATTCTTACCACACCCATTTCCCTCTCCCGTAAATGTCTTAATTTTTCCATGTTACACTGTAGAAGCATCATTTTGTTTATATTATATTAATCAGAAGCAATATTTAATCGCTTTTCAGTAATTAAATTGCGTGCATTTAAAAAGGCTCTTTGAGAATCCGGGCTGCTTCGAAATTCAAAATCTATGTTGTAAGACAAACAACAATAAGTTCTCTGAATTTTAACTGAATTTTTCTCATTCATTCAAATTCATTCATTTTAATTTTAATTTCATTTTACAACACTTAAAACTAATTCATAGAATTAGTATTCATTAACTTGAATGAATTACATTTGTACCATAAGGCACTGGGTATGAAAAGGTTTGCTTTATTTTCTCATCCTAAGTGGGCCTCACTCTAGAAATATGTTTATATATTAAGCATGTCAATCCCGGTATCTTGAAATCCTGGAATATCAGAGATTTTTTTGGGTTGAACTTGCCTATACCCTACCCGGAATATTCCGAGTTTGAAATTTGTTTATTTTGATTTTATTGATTAGATTACATTAGATTAGATTAGATTAGATTAGATTAGATTAGATTAGACAAATTTGATTATTTTATAACACAAAACATTTTTTCTTTGCATAAATCAGACATACTTCAACTATTGGATGCACCGAAGTGTAGGAGAGAGGTCCTGGACCGACCTTGCCAACCCATGGCTACGCCCTTGGCTACATCACTGACATTTAATAGAAGAATCGTTTACAAAGATAAGAAAGCAACTTTGTATTAAAGAAAATAATAACGAAGATAAAATTTAATTATTGAGGGTGAGAATTTAATAGAAAACTTGCAACAGATTCTGCAAAATAGTTTAGAAAAACCTTTGTAAAGAGTGAACTGCAGAATTTTCTGTTTAGCCTTAAACTTTATTTGCTTAAATAATAATAAGAAGTAAAATGCAAATTTATCAAATATTTACTTCGATATTTTTATACCCTACTCATACAGTGTGTCAGGGTATATTGCGTTCGTTTCAGAACAAATATATGTAACACCAAGAAGCAGAGAAGTAAGACCCACCAAAGCCTATATATTCTTGATCAGGATGACAGAAGAAGTCGATCTAGCGATATCCGTCCGTCAACTTTTCGAGAAGAAATGAAAGAAAGAGAGCAAAATTGAACAACATTTTTATCACATATAGTGTCTCAGCGATGACGTTTTTAAAAAATGGACGGTGCATGTTAAGTTGCAAGGAGTGGGAGCGGCAAAAAATTCTTCAAAACTTAAGTAGCGACCACTCGAGTCGATCTTCAAAATCATAATAATAATCTATAGCTATTATATTCATTGACAACCAATAGTGAGGGCAGTCAGATTAACGGTGCGACGGATGGACAAAGCTATATCAACTCATCTTGTCGTCCTGCTAAAGAATATAAGAATGTCTGGGGTCTTATCACCTCCTTTGCGTTACAAGCTTTTGCTCTTCAACAAACACAAAACACCCCTAATTGGCTACGCCCTTGGGGTCATTTAGTTTTTAATAAAATTAAAGGAAAATGTAAAAAAAAGTTTACGTTGATACTGGTCTTACATTTATTAAAAATGGAGCATCAATTAAATGTTCCCATACCTTAAATTGTTTATATCACTAGAAACTGATAAATTTATTCTTAAGTTAGACACAATGAAATCAATTGCTAAGAATGATCATTATTATGGAACCATTATTAAAGGGCAAAATTAAAAATTTGCGTTTTTGAAGATTAAGGGGCCCATTTTATTATGTTTCCTAAAGAAAAAATTGCAATCATACTTCACTTCATTTTGCAGTCTTGTGTCTCTTCTGCTTATTCAAAAACCTCATTTTTAAGTTTTTCTTTATATGGGCGATGTTACGCTCGTATGTCCGATTTCTATAAAGTTTTGGAATATTGTCAAGCATTAATGAAAACACGTATTCGCAATGTTTGGTTTGTATTTATTTAATAACAAAAAAGTTTTTCTGACAATCTCGGTTTTTTTAACTGATCGTTCCTATGGAAGCTATATGCTTTAAAAGTCCGATCAAAATAATTCTGGGATATACAATACCTGGACATATCTGAAGAGCATCCGCGATTAAATTTTTTCGATATTGGTTGGTTGGTTATCAGCAGTGCAAAAGCAACTCAACGAAACTCGCATCTGTCTTTGTTACTTAACAGCAGTGCAGTTGGCTGCATTATCAGCTACCAGCTGACAGGCAAACATGTGGGTCCAGGTTGGTTATTGCTTTATGTTTGCACAACAAGTGCATTAGGAGGAAAGCGGAATTGCACCGTTGGGGTGAATGACCGAATTCAAGGTTTACGTTGGATATTGCGGATGTAACGGTTTGCGATAGGAAGGGTACGGACAGGATTGAACAGGAGGCTGAAGATGGTCGGTTCGGGATTTCGAGGCAGCAAGTCAAATGAGGGCACATAAATAATTGTGTGATCCACGCGTGAGAAAACCAAGTGAAGAAGTTTTCGTATAATTTGTTAATTCGAGGAAACCTTGTCAATCGAAACGCCCGGGAATGTTGCCGAAATAACTGACCATGTCAAAATGCGAAAATAATTTATCCGCCTCATAATAACCGTCCAAACAAACGTGGGTTCTAAGGCGTGCCGTTATTGACCAACGAGTTACCCCAATGCAAAATCAGTGCACCCAAACTGTTACCACCACTATCATCGAGCCGTCGCCGAAAACCGTACGGGAAAAACCCATGAGCAAAACCGTCAGAGAGTCGTCAACGAGAGTCTACACAGCGTTGACCAGCAGCAGCCGCCGGTCGGGATAAAGCATAGTCTAGTGATAAGTTAATTATAATATTTTGCATTATTATATAAAGTAGGAAATAGAGTAAGTCTTGCACTCGTGGAGGCCAGGGACTTTTATTTCTAGTTTTAAACGAATACCAACTTCTCACAAGACGTTTCTCTAAGTTTATCACCATCGGTACAAAGTACAAAACTGTTGGCTTGGGTGCTTGAGCTAGAGGCGAAAGACTCTCGGCCGCCGCCGCTGAAATCGCCCGTTCCTCTTGCGAGGGAAGCACTACCAGAAGAGATGACGGGTGAGGACAGCAAGCCCACGATGGCTACGGCGGCGTCACTCGCCATTCTTAGAGCCGCCGTGCGTTTACCGTTACCAGGGAGCCTGAGGACTACAGAGGAGAATCGTGACGAGTGGCCAATGGGTGCAACGAGGTTAAAGCGCCATAACGCAGGCACCTGGTGTCGACCCGTCCAATATTTGAAAACTAGTTGCTGACGGTGACGATTCGAGGGGAACACATGTTGCCAGATGCGGCAAACCGGCACGTGGTGGAAAAGTGGATGAGCGTTGATGAGGGAGAGGACCCGTTACAATTCTTAGATGCGGTTGAGAGTAAGGCTAGGAAACGGGGAATTCCGCATGACAAAGTCGTAGCGATACGCCAATTGAAACCCTCCACTAATTTACGCGATATATGGCAGTTTTTACGTGTAGTATCGTGGTATAGAAGATTTGTAGAGAATTTTTCAAAGGCAATGGTCAACATCACCGCTTTATTAAAAAAGGGAAAACATTGCCGATGGAAAGTCGACCACCAGGCTGAGTTCGATGAACTCAAAAGAAGATTGACGGAGTCACCAGTACTAGCATGCACGGACTTCACATAAAGATTCATGCTACAAGCCGACGCAAGTGATTTTGCGTTAGGCACAGTGCTTACACAAATGATAGAGAGTCAAGAATGAGTCATTTTCAGACATTTAGGCAAGAGTGAACGAAACTATTCGAAACAGTTCCAGATTCTTAAGTGTTATAGAAGTCAATTTGCAAGCTCAACGGTCTGTGAAAAGAAGGGTACCGTTGACGACAGGCAAAAGAAGTTTCAGACAGAATGGAGCGTGAAGCAGAAGACTTTCGAGTTCGAAATATTGACGCGGCAGGTCAACCGAGGACGCGTAAATATGCAAGAGATCGACAGCTTGCTAGTGTGGCTTGAATTATTTTGAGTGGTGTTGTGTAAAAAAATTTATTTATTTTCTTTATACTGTCGGCTGATTTTTTTCCTCTTTGTTATCAAATTTTTAGAATGAATCAAGCTATCAACTTCCGTTTGGTCAACTTGGTTTTATTGATAATCTGCTTGAACCCCCCTTGTTTCAACTTAGTTTCGTAGTCAACTCACTTCACAGATAACTTAATCTTGTTTTTACTAATGATTGTTGTAGTATTGCTGTGTTAAGGTGTCATCCAGTAACTCTAACAGAAGACTCTTACCACCCTACTTTGAAAATCTCCCTTTGCACCGGAAATTTCTCTCAAATTCCTTAATTGGCATTATCGACCCAAAACGTAACTTCAGTCTTCAAATTTCTACTGTTGTTAATGAGCCGAGAGGGAAAATTGCTGTTGTGTCATCATCAAGACCGTATTGAGTCAATTCAGAATAATACCTCTTATTTGACTCAACTGGAATCCTAGCAAAAAGTTGCCATCATACCACAATAAGCTACTTCTTATTGACCTTCCTTCATTGGCTTATCGTAGAACAGTTTAAAGGAATTGATGTTGGCCTAATTAATTTTCCCGACTTTCTTAGTCAAATTGTACGAGATCCTCTCACCTGGAATTACCAGTTGCACTTAACATCTTGGTTTGTCGGTATCTTCGAAGTTCCAAGAATTATATTTTAGGCTGACGACTTCTTGCAATACAAATTACCAAATGTCAGATCTTTATTAATTTCACTTCCCTATCCACTCATGGGTGTGAGCAGGGGCTAGCATAATGCAAATAAATTTCCCCCAACGGGTCAGAGAGTTATTATACTTAAAGATTACTTTAAGATTATTCATTAAATATATATTATTTTACATCGTTACCACATTAGTCCTTAGTGTACTTCGTTTATTTACAGAAGCAGTTAGTTGTGAACAGGATTTCAAATTACTCGACAATCTGCATTGACTAACTACGACTACGAACATGAAAAGTTAAATCGAGAAATTAAAATATTTTATAGTCGAAACTATAGTCATAGTCAGTTTTTTAAATTAGTTCATTTACTTGACTATCAAGGTTATTTCATTTCATTGTCGAACTTATGGTCATAGTTAATTTTCAAATTTTGATTGTCTAGTCAATGAGCAAATTTTGAAAATTGGTTATGAATAAAGTTTCGACCATGAAATGAAATAACTTTGATAGTCAAATAAATTAACTAATTGTACAAATTGACTTTGACTGTTACTTCGACTAAGGAGTATTTTCATTCTCATTTCTAATTTAGTCGTAGCATTTTCAAATGAAAAGCAAAGGCTGACGTTATATTTAAAAATTTGTGTATTCAATTTTAAGTCATAGTCGAAATTTATGAAATTTTGCTTTTTTATAGTCAGCAATTTAAGGCCTATAAATAATAATGCTTGCTCTAGTTGTTAAGTTCTCTATTATAATAAGCTTAACCATCACCTAGAGCATAACCTCGCTTAAGTTCAACAGCTGGAGGAGCCAGGGACTTCGTGTTCCTAGTTGTAAGTTAACTGTTTCTTTCTTCTTTTACATTGAATTATATATATATTTTTCCTTCAAACTTATATTAATCTTAATCGAGCTTTTTCACTTGTAAAACTCTTTTGTGGTAAAAACTCGAGTCCCAGCCTTTGAACTGGGTAGAACCGGGAATCCTTTACATTGGCACCCGATTGGTAACATTGGACAGGTGAACGACTTGGAGACAGACTGAAGGGTAATTATGTGTTTATCGGGTGTATGGTAGTAAACACAGGAAAAAACAGATTAGGTTGAGTTTGGCTTATGCTTTGCTAAGAATTAGAAAAAGACAGATATTATTTGTGGAACGAAGAGCTGTTGGCATATTTGAAAGATTCTGAGCAGGTCACGAAGGGTACCAGGAATGAGCTGAGGAAACGGCTCTCTAAATTTATTATCGGCGGATATTATATTACCAAGGCTGCAAGAGCTTGGTGACTAAAGACTCAAGAGGAGAATCGTGGCGAATACCCAAATGCTGCGACAGGGAGGAAGCATCGTCCAGCAGGGTCAGTCTTCGGCCCAGCCGACAGTTTAAAATGAGTGAGTGACGATACCAGGGGGACTCAGGTCGCCGAATGCAGCCTGCCTACACGAGGTGGAAAAGTGGGTGATGGGGTTTGATGGGGGCAGGACCCATTAAAGTTCTTAGATCTGGTTAAAGGCAAGGCTGGGAGACGTGGGTTTCTTCAAGACAAGCTGGCGATCACGGTGCCAGAACTACTGGATAGCAGACGCTTACGGCCAGACGAGGTAAGCCTGGGCTGCGTTCAAACCTGCGTTCATAGACTTCCTTGTTTCGCGTAGTTTCGCGCAGGACTTGGCAAGAGACCGTTTTACCACACTGGAGGAATTACAAGGCCTGGTGAATGAGTTGAGCGCAGTGCGCAAGCGCATAACCAAGCCGGTATGAAGTACCACAGGGCTGCAGAGCGATATGCGCCGGCAGGTGACACTAGTGTGGAAGCAACACTACACGATATCCCCTTTAAAAGAAGGTTTAATTAAAAGCGAAAAAAGGTTTTCTCGCTTTATGTTTTTTTTTTTATTTTTGCAACATTTTTTTTTAATCACATTCGAAACTAAGGTATTTGTAGTACAATTTGCGCCGAGTTACATGCCTTATATTAATAAATCAGTTGCAGGCGACATGACAACAGACACACAAGATTTTTTTGTTGATGAAGGGCTAGGGCGAAGGTTAGTGACGACACTAGCAGACAAAGGAAATTCGAAATGTTGATGAAGCGTTTGCGTGAGAGGGAGTTCATGCACAGCGCTCAGTCCTGTCAAACGTTGTGTAGATGTAAGGCTTCAGGAAAAGGAAAACTGACGACGATGCGTTGCGACGGCGAATCAGTAACAGACAATCGAAATTTCTAAACGTGGGTGAATAGTTTATGGGAGGAAACAATGTCGTCAACTAACAGACAAACGAAATGTTTTGCTGATGAAGGGGTAGGCGGTAGAAAGTTGTCAACACACAAAATAAACAAACAGGCACTGTTCAGGTACTGATAAAAAACTGCTCTCCAGCTGGTTTTTTATCAGGATTAATAAAAATAGCGTAATTGTCTCTTTGTAATTAAGGCATTTGTGATTTAAATAAATTCAACAATACATTATACTAATTTAATAAAACGTCCAGCTCGCTAACGATGCATCTGACAAAAGGTGAATTAAGTTTATTGTACCTACAACGTGCATCCACGCGACTGGCGAATTCGATTTCGTAGACCTCACCGTGCATAAAGTAAATATAAATACTTTATGTGATTCATTTAGCATTGACAGAAATGAGCCCACGAATGGGCGTAATATTCAAATGGGTTTCATACTGGAATACTAGACGAAAGAAAGAATTGAATGTAAAAATATTGGCGTTGTTTTTCATTTGTCCTGGGAGTGTCAAGTACGACACACTTTCTTGATTTCGCTGAGATCGTACTTCTTGTAACCGTGACTCACGTAATTGTGCCATGCTTACAAGCGTATTATCATTATCGTGTTGGGGTTATTTCCTTGTTCTTTGGGTATGACTGTAGTGTTAGTCGATCTATGGCCCTAACAGACCCTTCGCGTCTGATTGAAGTACTTAATGCCAGCAGACAGTGTACCTATAATGTATCTGTTCTTTTCTTATTTTACCAACCTTTCACAATTACAGGATTTATTCACTGCTAACAACTCACAAGAAAATCAAATTGAAATACTTAATGACACATTATAATGATAACAGTTTTTCTTTTTCTTTTATTGTTTCACCAACATTTCACAAGTATAAAATAGGTCTTTTTCTCTTTTAATTGAAAATGTGATTCTCCATATTTTACTAATCAATCTACGACTGTCAACTCTTGAATGCACTATATCGAATTGATCGATTAGCGCATGTCTGTCTCTAAAAGATCACCAAAATAACAATTAACAGCTGATCAGGGTCAAAATAACAAAAATTAAGACAAACAAGGCTTATATTTATCATATTGAAGTACTTAATGCTGATAAACTAAAGTGTTTGTCTTTTCATTAAAAAAGTGATTGCCAAAAATTTTGCAAGTCAATCTAAAATTTTCAACACTGATGTATCGATCGAACTTGTCCGTTTCTAGCGAATCACTGAGAAACCAACAGCTGAACAGTGAAAAGTTAACCAAAAACATGAACAAAAATTTTCAGAGTGGATCACCCTTATTACTTAGAGGTATTTTGAGAAATTCAATAAATAATATCGTACCTAATATACATACACGCAAAATATTATACAATTCGGATAGCTTCTCTGGGAGTTGGTTTTTTACTAACAGTCTGACATGAGAATTATATATATTATAATTATTTGCGCTCATTATTTCTTGTCTATGTTGTTATTTGCATTTAATCATTAATGTAAGTTATAAGATAACACCCACAAATAATAGTTCATAAGTTCTTTAACAACCCTCGCAATTGCGGCGCTGAATATTTTGTATTCAGCGCGCTATAACTGCAATGGTCAGTGGCAATGACCGGACCCTTTTGCTATACCGCAAGAGTTTCCGTTATTTGCCTATGATTGTGCTGAGTCGGCTTGCCGACTATGACATTGTGGCGTGATGCGAGTTTTAGTTTTAGCTTAAGCAGAACATTTTGTATCAGGTAGACTTAGTCTTGTATTCGACACGCATTGAAGCGCATCTACTTGTAGTAAATGCAGCACTCCGGCTGCAGTCATTATAATATCGCTGTATTACTGCTACGCCACGAGGCTAGCAATTAAAAAGCTCTAAGGAGCAATCCCACCCAAGACATTGGTAACATCGAAGATAAGTGACCCGCAAGCATCCTCTGGACTCAACTGGAAATCTGAGAAGTAGGACACGGATCGTACTGGACAACTCGTATAATTGGCGCCCAACTAAATATTAAGAACTCACGCACACACTTAATGTAACTTGTAAGTTCTAATAAAAACATCAAATCCAAAATTATAAATAAATAAATAAATAAATAGTGGTTAAAGTGTTTGATCTGGCTAAAAAATTTGTTTTTGAAACAAAATAAAAGTTATATTTTAAGTAAAAAATGAGAGAAAAAACGGTTCTGTGCAAGTACGATTTTTAAGAGAGCTAACATCATTTATTAAAACGAAGTAAGGTAATATTTTACATAAAAACTAGTAAGGGCGGTATAGTTGAGTATACTCAACCATATAATACCCTGCACATACCCTCACCCATTTAAATGGTGTTCCAAATATAAAAAATCAGTCAAAAGTGAGGAATTTTCGAAAAATTCGAGTTTGTAGATCTCTGAGGGGGAAGCCATGAAATAAAGAGGTGTTTTTCGGTATGCAGTTTAAAGGACGTATATTAACTGAATCTGCATACAAAATTTCAGACATGTATATTTCATAGTTGTGGAGATATACATATTTTAATAAAAATAAACTGGAATTTACCCAAAATTTAAGTTTGCCGACCTCTAATGGGTAGTCCAAATACAAAATGGTATTTTCTGGTATGCAGTCTTAAGAAGTTATATATACTTTGTCTACGAACAAAATTTCAGGTCCGTACCTTCAACAATTTCGGAGATGTAGGCTTTGACATGCAAACACTATTTGAGGGGTAATAAAGGGTAAGGGGGAAAAAGTTAGTATGCAGTTTTAAAGACATACATTTCTTTAATCTGCATACAAAGTTTTAGGTTCGTATCTGTTATAGTTGTGGAGATATACAAATTTTTGTAAAAAAAAAGTGATATTTACGAAAAATTTAAGTTTGGTGGTCTTTGAGGGGTAGTCAAAAATACAAATGGGTATTTTCTGGTATGCAGTTTTAAGGACATTTATTTACTGAGTCTACATACAAAATTTCAGGTCCGTATCTTTTATAGTTTTGAAGATACAGTAATTTACAAAAAAACACTTTTTGAGGGGTAATGAAAGGTTGGGGGGAAAATTGGGGTATGCAGTTTTAAAGACATACATCTATGAAGTTTGCATACAAAGTTTCAATTTCGTATCTGTTATAGTTGTGGAGATATACAAATTTTTGTAAAAAAAAAGTGAAATTTACAAAAAATGTAAGTTTGGGGGTCTTTGAGGGGTAGTCAAAAATACAAATGGGTATTTTCTGGTATGCAGTTTTAAGGACATGTATTTACTGAGTCTACATACAAAATTTCAGGTCCGTATCTTTTATAGTTTTGAAGATACAGTAATTTACAAAAAAACACTTTTTGAGGGGTAATGAAGGGTTGGGGGGAAAATTGGGGTATGCAGTTTTATAGGTCTTTACATACTTAGTCGACATACCAACTTTCATAGTTCTAGCGTTTCTGGTGTTCAAGTTATAGCCTTTCCAAAAAGTGGGCGTAGCTGGTTGGGCGGGAAGGAGTGGGCGTGGCTCAAAACCGTTCAAACTTGATCTGCTGCCGAGCATCACGAGTCTATCCTCCAAATTTCAAGTCTCTATCTTTTGTAGTTTCCGAGAACCATTGGTGAGGACGGACGGACGGACAGACGGACGGACGGACAGACGGACGGACATGGCTTAATCAATTTGTCTTGTCGTCCTGATCAAGAATATATATACTTTATAGGGTCCCCCTCCCCTCCTTCTCTGCGTTACATACATTTCGGCCAAACAAACACAATATACCCTGGTACAGTATGTACAGGGTATAAAAAGAGAAAAACTAGTAACGGCGGTATAGTTGAGTATACTCAACCATATAATACCCTGCACATACCCTCACCCATTTAAATGGTGTTCCAAATATAAACTAGTAAGGGCGGTATAGTTGAGTATACTCAACCATATAACACCCTGCACATACCCTCACCCATATAAATGGTGTTCCAAATATAAAAAATCAGTCAAAAGTGAGGAATTTTCGAAAAATTCGAGTTTGTAGATCTCTGAGGGGGAAGCCATGAAATAAAGGGGTGTTTTTCGGTATGCAGTTTAAAGGACGTATATTAACTGAATCTGCATACAAAATTTCAGACATGTATATTTCATAGTTGTGGAGATATACATATTTTAATAAAAATAAACTGGAATTTACCCAAAATTTAAGTTTGCCGACCTCTAATGGGTAGTTCAAATACAAAATGGTATTTTCTGGTATGCAGTCTTAAGAAGTTATATATACTTTGTCTACGAACAAAATTTCAGGTCAGTACCTTTATTAATTTCGGAGATATAGCTATTGACATGCAAACACTATTTGAGGGGTTATTAAGGGTAGGGGGGAAAAACTTGGTATGCAGTTTTAAAGATATACATTTATGAAGTCTGCATACAAAGTTTTAGGTTCGTATCTGTTATAGTTGTGGAGATATACAAATTTTTGTAAAAAAAAAGTGAAATTTACAAAAAATGTAAGTTTGGTGGTCTTTGAGGGGTAGTCAAAAATACAAATGGGTATTTTCTGGTATGCAGTTTTAAGGACATGTATTTACTGAGTCTACATACAAAATTTCAGGTCCGTATCTTTTATAGTTTTGAAGATACAGTAATTTACAAAAAAACACTTTTTGAGGGGTAATGAAGAGTTGGGGGGAAAATTGGGGTATGCAGTTTTATAGGTCTTTACATACTTAGTCGACATACCAACTTTCATAGTTCTAGCGTTTCTGGTGTTCAAGTTATAGCCTTTTCAAAAAGTGGGCGTAGCTGGTTGGGCGGGAAGGAGTGGGCGTGGCTCAAAACCGTTCAAACTTGATCTGCTGCCGAGCATCACGAGTCTATCCTCCAAATTTCAAGTCTCTATCTTTTATAGTTTCCGAGAACCATTGGTGAGCATGTATGTACAGGGTATAAAAACAGTTCTGTGCAAGCACGTTTTTAAGAGAGCATTCGACTGTTAGCGCAACTATTGAGTGAAGTTCAATCAGCGTAAGAGAGCCTACGATAACTAAGTGCATCGATCACTCTCGCAAAAACAACGACACTCAACAAGAATAACTCGCGTAACTGATTTAAAGTGAAAATCAAACGAATAAGTGAGAAGTGTTTAAATAACTGATTGATGAGTTGGTCAGGGGTGTATAGAGAGGTTAAAGTAGAGTACGACAGTGAAGGCAGCTGGAATTCTGACCAAGAGGGTTATATTTGTGAAGCAATAGCCAACGGAAGCGATAGCCAACAGTGCCCAGCAGAAACAGTCATGGACCCACAACAAGTTGAAGCCTTAGTAACAGCTGCCGTTAACGCGGCGTTAGCACGTCAGGAAACAGTTTTTCAAGCGCGCATTCAAGCTGTCGAAAATCAAATTAGCAATTTGCGTGTCGACACCCCCCAGATCGACGTCTATGAAAGAATTTCTGTCAGTCCAGAAATTAGGTGCGACATTCCTTTAGACATTATAAAATCAGTACCAGTTGTAACAGCTGCCGTTAACCCAGCGATGAGTACGTGGCATGGCGACAGTCTGCTAACGACGCATACGAACTTTTTAGGCCGTATAATGGCAGCGGTTTGCATTATCAGGCTGTTACTATAATTAGAAACAAACTCAAAGGGCCCGCACGGGCATTGTTAGTCTCACACAACACAGTGCTTAACTTCGATGCAATTATAGCAAGACTAGATTGCACATACGCAGATCGCACATCATTGCGCACTCTCCGGCAGGCGCTTGAGATGGTCAGACAAGGTGATTTGAGCCTAATGGATTATTACGATGAAGTCGAAAAGAAATTGACTCTAGTAACTAATAAAATTATTATGTCTCACGACCAATTAGGCGCTGACCTAATGAACAGAGAGGTTAGGGCAGATGCACTGCACGCGTTTATTTCGGGTTTAAAAAAATCCTTGAGAGCCATTGTTTTCCCGGCTCAACCCAAAGACCTGCCGTCTGCGCTAGCGCTAGCGAAAGAGGCAGAGTCTAGTATCGAAAGAAGCATGTTTTCGACTTCGTATGCCAAAGCTTTAGAAGAAAAAGCCCAGGCAACAGAAGCCAACAGGTCTCGCGTCATTTCAAGCAAGGAAAAAACGGTAAAGATGAGCGTGGCCCCAGCAACAGAAGCCAACAGCCCCATTTAACCAAGCGGCAGAATAATAATTTCGAACAGAATAGAAGAGACCAAGCCCAGGCGCCTGAGCCGATGGAGATAGATTCTTCCTCTAAATTCAGGCAACCCACCAATTTTGAAAAACAGCAACAAGCACGCAGTGGTCCACCAGCTAGGAAGAGGCAAAATTCGTCTGAGCGAATGACAGGCCAAAGGCGTCAGCAAGTAAATAAGGTGGTTCAGAATGCCCATGCCGACTTAGATGAAAACTATAAGAATATAGCCGAGAACGCAGTTGGTAGCATAGATGATGACAGCGACTCAGCATGTGGCAACGAGTCATTAAATTTTTTAGTGGCCGCTCCCGGCTACCTGTCATCGAACGACAGCTGGCTGGGAGAAAACTAAAAATCCTGATAGACACCGGGGCGGCGAAGAATTACGTAAAACCCGTAAAGGAGCTAAAAAACGTAGTTCCAGTCGACAAGCCTTTCACTGTAAGCTCAATACACGGCTCCAGTGAAATCAAAAACAAATGTCTGATGTCCATTTTTCATAAAGTTTCCCCATTTTTCTTGCTAGACACGCTTAGTACGTTTGACGCCATCATAGGCTTCGACCTCTTAACAGAGGCAGGAGTGACATTAAACTTAAGCAACAGCACTCTAGACTACAAGAATACATCGGAAAAGCTTCAGTACTACAACTGTGCCAGCGTAAACTTCACAGATGTAAATGACATAGTGGTGCCAAATTCAATCAAAAAGAAATTTAAAGAGATGATATTAGGAAGGTTAAAGGTATTTTCGACCTCTAACGAGGCACTACCCTTTAACACTTCTGTTGTCGCCACTATCCGTACGAAAGACAACGAACCGGTGTATTCGAAGTTGTACCCACATCCTATGGGTGTAGCAGATTTCGTGAGCAACGAGATCAAACAGTTGCTAAAGGATGGTATAATTAGACCATCAAAGTCCCCATACAACAGCCCAACTTGGGTAGTTGACAAAAAGGGAACAGACGCCAACGGTAACAAAAATAAACGTTTAGTAATCGACTTTAGGAAATTGAATGAGATAACTATCCCAGATCGTTACCCGATGCCTTGTATTCCCATGATTCTAGCTAATTTAGGAAAAGCAAAATTTTTCACTACTCTTGATTTAAAATCAGGGTACCATCAGATCTTCTTGGCGGAACAAGATCGCGAGAAGACCTCATTTTCGGTAAACGGCGGAAAATATGAGTTCTGTCGCCTACCCTTTGGTCTTAAAAATGCTGGAAGCATTTTTCAGAGAACCATAGATGACGTTCTCAGAGAACATATTGGGAAAATATGTTACGTCTATGTAGATGACGTAATAATTTTCTCTGAAAACGAAGCTGATCATGTTCAGCACATCGACACAGTACTAAAGTGCTTAAGCGATGCCAACATGAGAGTTTCTCAGGAGAAAACCAAATTCTTTAAGGAAAGTGTCGAGTACCTAGGGTTTATAGTGACCAAAGGTGGAGCAAAAACTGACCCCGAAAAGGTCAGAACCATACAAGAATACTCTGAACCAAAAAATCTGTACAGTCTCAGATCATTTTTAGGGTTGGCAAGTTACTATAGAAGATTCGTAAAGGATTTTGCCGCAATCGCCAGGCCTTTAACAGATATCCTGAAGGGGGAAAACGGAACGGTTAGTAAACACAGGTCCCGTAAGGTCGCAGTTGAGTTTAGTGAATCACAGCGCGATGCATTTGAACGATTGAGGAATATTTTAGCATCAGAAGATGTCATCCTCATGTATCCCGATTTTAAGCAGCCGTTCGACCTTACCACCGATGCCTCCGCAAATGGCATCGGTGCTGTTCTGTCCCAGGGGGGCCGACCCATTACAATGATCTCGCGAACCTTGAAACAGTGCGAGTTGAATTACGCCACAAACGAACGTGAGCTACTGGCAATTGTATGGGCACTTGGCAAGTTACAGAACTTTTTGTATGGCACCAAAGAGATAAAAATATTTACCGACCACCAGCCTTTAACCTTTGCGGTATCTGAAAAAGAATACAAACGCAAAGATTAAAAGGTGGAAGGCTTACATAGACGAACATGATGCGAAACTGTTCTATAAGCCAGGTAAAGAAAATTTCGTGGCTGATGCCCTATCACGGCAAAACGTAAATGCTTTGCAAGATGAGCCTCACTCAGATGTAGCCACCATTCACAGCGAAATTTCTCTGACCTGCACGGTCGAAGCGACAGACAAGCCTTTAAATTGTTTCAGGAATCAAATAGTCCTGGAAGAAGCACGCTTTCCACTAAAGCGCAATTTCATACTTTTCGGCAGTAAAACCCGCCATTTGATAAATTTCACTGATAAAAGTAACCTTTTTGAGACGCTTAAGGAGGTTATTAACCCAAATGTCGTGAATGCGTTTCACTGCGACTTACCAACGCTGGCCAGTTTTCAGCACAAGGTCGTGTTAAATTTCCCAACAACAAAATTTTGGCATTGTAAGAATTTGATAGCGGACATCTCAGACAGAAACGAACAAAGAGAGATAATCACTGCTGAGCACAATCGTGCGCACAGAGCTGCCCAGGAAAATACTAAACAAGTCCTTCGCGATTATTATTTTCCAAAAATGAACAAACTAGCCAATGAGATCGTCGCTAATTGCAAAGTGTGCATCAAGGCAAAGTACGATAGGCACCCCAAAAAGCAAGAGCTTGGAATAACACCAATTCCTTCTTACCCCGGGGAAATGCTTCACATCGATGTTTTTAGCACAGATAAAAAACAATTTCTAACTTGCATCGACAAGTTCTCAAAATTCGCCATAGTTCAGCCAATAATGTCTCGCACAATAGTTGACGTAAAAGCCCCTATATTACAGTTGGTAAACTCATTCCCAGACATTAAAACCATTTATTGCGACAACGAGCCAGCTTTCAAGTCAGAAACAATAACATCGCTTCTCAGAAACATCTACAATATAGATGTTGTAAATGCACCCCCACTCCACAGCAGTTCGAATGGTCAAGTGGAACGTTTTCACAGTACCTTAGCCGAAATCGCGAGGTGTCTTAAATTAGACAAGAAAGTCGATGACACCACTGAACTAATAATGAGAGCAACGGTGGAATATAATAAAACACTCCACTCAGTCACTGGTAAAAGACCTATAGACATCATACATTCGGAATCTGGCGATATCAGGCGAATCATTAAAGAAAAAATAACGAAAGCCCAGGAAAACAATATTGACAGATGTAATCCTAGTAGACAGAACATGGTATTCGAGGTAGGTGAGGAAATATACCTGAAAAGCAACAAAAGGCTTGGAAACAAGTTGTCCCCTTTGTGCTCAGAAGGAAAAGTACAAGCAGACCTGGGAACGTCTGTTCTTGTGAAAGGGCGGGTGGTCCATAAGGACAACATTATATAATCTCATGCACTAAGATTAGATTAGTAATAGGATAACATGCACAACATTTTATCTTGTCACGTTCAGAATCCCAGCTGATTGAATCAAAACTGACAGGTTTTAAAAAATTCAGAAGCACAGAAACAAATTAACAACCTAACTGACACCATCAATCAAGTTATTAAAATCAAGCAGAAAGATTTCGTCGACACTCCTCACCTATACGTGGCCCTTCTGGCCAGAAACCGAATGCAAATAACAGAGATTCAAAATTTAATGCTAACAGTTATCTTGGCCAAATCAAACATAGTAAGCTCAACCATTTTTGATAATAATGATTTGAAGTTTTCGGTAGAACATACAATAGACACACCAATAGTCATTAAGGTCCTCCAGTCCGAAATATCTTTCACATCCCTAGAGTTAAGTTCATCTGCAAAAGTCACCGTCTTCCCCGTGTCACACCGGCGCACAATATTAAACTTCAAGATGACATAGTAGCCGAATGCGATGGAGGTATCCTGGCAGTAACTGGGTGCACTGCGACGACCTACTCCACCTTTTGCAGAAGGCAACGCTCGACACCTGCGCGCGGGCACTTCACGCTGGAGGCACGGCTCTGTGCCTTACACAGCCCAGCCATTTGGAACCAATCGCTCATGTCGACGGTGGAGTGATAAAATCAGCGAAGCCCAGCAAAGGTTAGCACAGACGGCGGACCAGGAATTTCAACAAACAGCACGCATCTCATCACATTCAAGCACCAGGCAATCGTCAACTGTACTGAATACGTTGACATACGTAAAGTCCTGAACAAGACGCCAGGCATTGCGGCATTACTAATGAATAATATAAGCCACGACCCAGTTTTGAGCATGCCACTGCTTCATAGGCTAAATACGCACAACCTAATGGCCATCCAAGGTTTCAGAGATGAGATGACGTCGTCATGACCACCCAAGTGTTGGTTCGGAGTTGGAATAGGATTCAGCGTCATTCTTACTGGTTCGTTTTTATACCCTGTACATACTGTACCAGGGTATATTGTGTTTGTTTGGCCGAAATGTATGTAACGCAGAGAAGGAGGGGAGGGGGACCCTATAAAGTATATATATTCTTGATCAGGACGACAAGACAAATTGATTAAGCCATGTCCGTCCGTCCGTCCGTCCGTCCGTCCTCACCAATGGTTCTCGGAAACTATAAAAGATTTCCTTTTCCAAATGTCAAGGAGAAGGCGAGACTCAGGAGGAACACAAGAAGCCATCAACTAGTTAGCGTGACCGAGGACGGTAACGGACTTGAGGGGGGAGTAGTTATAAGATAACATCCACAAATAGTAGTTCATAAGTTTTTTAACAACCCTCGCAATTGCGGCGCTGAATATTTTGTATTCAGCGCGACAATAACTGCAATGGTCAGTGGCAATGACCGGACCTTTTTGCTATACCGCAAGAGTTTCCGTTATTTGCCTATGATTGTGCTGAGTCGGCTTGCCGACTATGACATTGTGGCGTGATGCGAGTTTTAGTTTTAGCTTAAGCAGAGCATTTTGTATCAGGTAGATTTAGTCTTGTATTCGACACGCATTGAAGCGCATCACTTGTAATAAATGCAGCAACCGGCTGTAGTCATTATAATATCGCTGTATTACTGCTACGCCACGAGGCTAGCAATTGAAAAGCTCTAAGGAGCAATCCAACCCAAGGCATTGGTATCATCGAGGATAAGTGACCCGCAAGCATCCTCTGGACTCAACTGGAAATCCGAGAAGTAGGACACGGATCGTACTGGACAACTTGTATAATTTATATATGTCATTTTGTTACCTTAAAAAAATAATTCTTTTTTGTTTTTATTGTGTGTATCGTATTGCATAGCATATCGCATAAGAGTTTATTTGTTTTGTGAGCTTCTTTAGGTGTTCAAACTGTACATTTATTTTACATGCATTCAATCCACTTTTAAATATTATTAGTTTAAAAAAAATGTTGGAATTACTCCGTTCAAGGCTAAAATCAATCAATGATTTTATTCTTAAATATGACTTGTTTATTGCATTAATCATATGTGACTATATAATTGTATATATTATTGATCAGCATGACAAGATGCATTGATATAGACACAGACGTCTGCCCTTCCTTCTTCTCCCTACAGTTTAAAGTTATTGACCTGAAATTTTGCACAGACTCTTCATTGTTGTGCGATTAACTCATTTGTCGGAACATGCATGATATGATCACTGGAACTGGTAGCCCCCATACGAAAATAAGAAAAAAAATTATTAAAACTGAAATCGTTGTATGGCGAGCTTTTTGGTTTGTAAGATAGAAGGCCGAAAATTGTAGTCCTACGTACCGATGCCAAATATGTGAAAATTGACATCATGGAGATCGGATCACTGGAACTGGTACTTGCCATACAAAATTATAAAGAGAAATAGAAGTAAATTTAGGTCGTTGTATGGAAAACTGTTTTGTTTTTCAAGATAGAGGCGTAAGGGGAAGTCTTCTTACGTTCTCAGACCAAATCTCTGTAAGTATCATCACGATCGGACCAGTGGAAAGGGTACCTGTCATACAAAATGAAGAAGAGGAAGAGAAGTAAGACCTTTTATCACAATTCACACTGCCTATAAATATAACAAGATCCATTCCTTAGTAAATTTTAGCAACCATAATAAAAAATCTTCGCTTTATTTACATATTAAAGCTGTCACAGCGAGTCTTCCAAAATGCATTCTTCTTCTTATACCCGCAGCACCGCCATTTTCGCTGATTCTTTGCGAGGTTGCCACCGTTTTTTGTTATTTTACTCTTCACGAAGTGAAAAGTATTATAGTTTTGTCACGAAGTTTGTAACTCACAGAAGGAGGCGTGGCCGACTATACAAAATATATATATTATTGATCAATGACAACACGAGTTGATATAGCCATGTCCGTCTGGATGTCTGAAAGTTTCATTGAGATCGGACTACTGGAACTGGTACCAGCCACAAAAAATGAAGAAGGGGAAGAGAAACAAAGTTTCAATCATTGTATGGGGAACTTTTTTGTTTCTTTACGAAATGAGGGCACCGCCCACATATTACCAAAACCAATAATTTCCATATATCTCGTACCCTCCTAGGCTATGTGGACAAAAAGAAATAAGATTTCAAAAATAAAATAGGCGTACCACAAAAGGTGTCGTAAAGAATATACATCTTCGGCAAAGTCGAAGATAGCATCCTTACCGGTTTGAATTAATTTTGCAGAAAATTAAATTATGTAACATATTGTAAAAACTTGGAAGCATTTTTAGAATTTGTCCACCGAAGTTTAAAAATACTCAAAAAATAGCTCTACAAAACTACAAATGCAAAAGACTTAATATTTACTATATAACACTATCTTATTAGGTTATAACAATTTAAATAAATTCGATAAAGACTCGAGTTATAATCTCCAACTCAAAGAAGCCGAATTTTCAAAAAATTCAGTATGTTATTGAAAGTTAAAAAAAAAAGTTTCAATTTTGAGTGCGTTTATCGTTTGGAAGATAGTTTCTATCAGATACGTATATTTGTTTTATCAAAAAGCGTTCAAGAAATTTTAGAGTTTTGCAAGCTGAACCAACCGAAGGCCCCCCTGTGTGACGGCGCGAAATTCTAATAGTCCTGGTGGCGAATTGCTTGTCTGACCCAAACGTGCTTTGAATCGCCTTAGCCCTCATGCCCCTACTCTTTTTATTGTTATATATTTATACTCTGTACACACTGTGTTGCAGGGTATATTGTCTTTGTTTTGAACGAACTGTATGTAACGCATAGAAGGGGGAGGGACCCCATAAAGTATTTCTCTATGAAGACGACATGAGAAATTTGATTGAGCGATGTCCGTCTGTTCATCCATCTGTCTGCCCGTCCATCCGTCTCCACCAATGTTTCTCGGAAAGTATAAGACAGAGAGACTTGAGATTTGGAGGATAGACTCAAAATGTTCGGCAACAGATCAAGTTTGAATGGTTTTTTGCAACACCCACTCCTTCTCGCCGGAACAGCAACCACCCCCCCCCCCCCCCCCACACTTTTTAAAAAAGCTATAATTTGAATACCAGAAGCGATAGAAATATTAAAGTTTGTATGGAATCAGTAAGTGTAGCTCCACAAAACTGTCAAAGGTACGGATCTGAAATTATTTATGTAGACTCAGTAAATATACTTCCTTCAAACAAACATACCAGAAAATACCTTTTTTATGTTTGTCAAAGACCATCAAACTGAAATTTTTGATAAATTTCACTTTTTATACCCTATACTTTATGGTATAAGGATATTTATTATTTTTTGGTTCCCCTCCAGAGCTTAATTTAAGGGTGAGGGGCAAATAACTGAAGTTATCTCGGGTAAAAATATACAAAAGTCGTCATTTCAGATAGAAACATCAAATATGGAAAGCATATAGATGACTTGATCCCTAAGAAAATAGAATAGAAGAACGCGCGTGGCCACGCTCCCATAAAGTACAAATTTAAAATGTTTACATCTTTTGAGTCATATAACTTGCAGCAATAAAACTTGGTGTGTGTGCTATTGGAATTGAGTGAGTAAAATAAGAGTAGCCACGCCCACTGTAAATATTTTGCACTTTAAATGAGCACTCGTCAATGTTTAGATTTGTACTAGTTCGTCCAATGCGTACACTGCTTTATTTATACAAAAATCTTTTATACTAACGCTATGTTTGTAAAGCAGCAGCGTGGGGTCCTTGATTTCTATTAGTTATTTTACGATTTATCGTAGCACTGTGTTTGTAAGACAACAGTGTGATCCTAAATCTACATTGGCCGCTGATCTATATCTTAACGTCAGATGTTGTAAGGGTTCAACCATTTTATAGCAATTTGATGTTTCCCAAGCATGTTGTCAACGTAATTATTTTTTGCCAAAGTCGTCCTTAACTCGCCCACCGCTTCCATAGCTGACTAATGTTGTATTTCTCTCGCCTTTTTTACTTACTGTTCATACGGCGTCGGGCGAAAACCTATAAAGTAAAACCTGGGCGAACAAACCATCAGCATCATATCCTATTGTCGCTTTTTGTTTTAAGATATGAAGCCACCACCTTTGCTTCTGCTTTCAGTCATGCCTTTAGGTAGTTTAGTTTCCTGGCATTGCTGATGTGAGATCTATTGTGAATTGTTTGACAAAACAAAGCCTGACTATGATATCGACTTTTCAGAGTCTCGACCATTCCATTAATCTCAAGATGTACTCAAGTCACGAAGACAGACCATTACTGTTGATAAATTTGCCATCTCTTCGTACGCGTCGGCCTCTCGCATGGCTTCTCTTGCCATCTCTGCCATATTATCCAAGTCTTCAACTAAGCTATCAACTGGACTTGGTGATCGTGGCAAGCTATCCGCCTTCGACTGGCTATCGATAGATCTTGGTTCAGGACTAGGTGGCGAAATTGCACTTCTAACCCCGGGATCATTTTCGTCGATGACTTCGACTTTCATTCGCGATTGCTTGTAATCTTTAACCGCTGTAATCATTCGTTCAAATGCTTTGTCGTTGATATATACATGACCGATAAGCCCACTTTTCAACAATATTGACTGATTAGCAATAAACTCGGATGCTTTCTTTTCGACGCTTTCAACAGACGCATTCTGCTGAATTAACGTCAACAGCTGTTTGAAGTAGCGATTGTCGCTTCAACAGGTGCGTATCTAGAGGCAACATATTCGCTATCTTCTTAAAGAGGTTATTGTTTTGGTCGCCTTGTGACCCTACTGTGCCTTGACTTACAGCTGGTTTAACCAACGCTTACTGCCAGCAGGAATTTATTTGCGCTTTTCTAGAGCAACTTATAGTCTGCTGTTATAGCCACAGACACATTTATTCTCTGCAAAAACGTAATGCAATACTCAAGCCAACACAGCGCTTAGTGTATTTTCCTTGCTTAAGTTGTATGTCATATCTTTTTAACTGAAGAACAATTATTGTTCTTCCATCCGGCTCAAAGGACCAAAAACTGTAAATACTTTACACTTTAAATGAACACTCGTCAATGTTTAGATTTGTACTATATGGTCCAATGCGGACATTGCTTTATTTATATAAAAATCCTTAATGCTAACGCTGTGTTTGTAAGGCAGCAGCATGGGGTCCTTAATTTCTATTGGTTAATTTACGACTTATCCTAACACTGTGTTTGTAAGACAGCAGTGTGATCCTAAGCCTACATTGCCCGCTTATCTTATCGTCATATGGTCGCGAGATGTTGTAAGGGTTCAGCGGCGGCCTGCGACCGTTCTGCTGCAAGTAGTACATTATCAGCCGTTGTAAGATGTGAAACACGTATAGTACCATATTGCAGTCTTATCATTGTCCACACACCGTACGATGTTCTATGTTCATTCTTGAACACCCACTTATATACAAAATAAAAAAACTTTATATCTCTTACCAGGACTCTCGACTGCTTGGTTCGAATAAAACATTTGACTATCACCAAAACTGTGAAACATACTTTAATAAAGCACACCAAAAATACTCTTTTTATCAGAGGTTTTTCCCTAGGACCCGCAAACAAAAATTTTTCGATAATTTACCATTTCTTATCTCCATTTAAATGGTCGATGTCAAATATACATTTTTTTTTTCGTTTGGGACGTGGCGCCGCCTACCATGTGTGGTGGGTATTATTATTTAACCATACCGTCCTCACTAGTGATAGTTTTGGTTATTAGGCTGCATATAAGCAAATACTGCTCGAGAAGCTAAAGTGGATGGATAGATCGATGGATTTGTACCGCCAATAACTATGCAAATTTCAGGCGGACTCAATGGGCGGTTTTTTCGTCTCGTTTGCTAAAAGTTAAACAAAACTATTAAGGGCGGTATGGTTGAGTACACTCAACCATATGATACCCTGCACACACGGCAAAACTTGTGACGTCCCAATTAAAAAAATTGTATGTTTGGCAGAGCCCATTTAAATTGAGATCCAAATATCCAATAAATTGGTCAAAAATGGGGAAATTAAGAAAAGTTTGAGCTTGTGGGTCTTTGAGGGGGAAGCCATGAAATAGAAGAGTTTTCGTGGTATGCAGTTTTAAAAACGAATATTAACTGAACCTGCATACAAAATTTCAGACATGTATACTTCATAGTTGTGGAGATATACATATTTTAATAAAAAGAAACTGGAATTTACCCAAAATTTAAGTTTGCCGGCCTTTAATGGGTAGTCCAAATACAAAATGGTATTTTCTAGTACGCAGTCTTAAGAAATAATATATACTTTGTCTACGTACAAAATTTCAGGTCAGTATTTTTAACGATTTCGGAGATATAGGCTTCAACATGCAAACACTATTTGAGGGGTAATCAAGGGTAGGGGGGAAAAATTTGGTATGCAGTTTTAAAGACATACATTTATTAAATCTGCATACAAAGTTTCAAGTTCGTTTCTGTTATAGCTGTGGAGATATACAAATTTTTGTAAAAAAAGTGGAATTTACCAAAAATTTAAGCTTGTGGGTCTTTAAAGGGTAGTCGTAAATTTAGAGGGGTGTTTTCTGGTATGCAGTCTTAAGGATATGTATTTACCGACTGTACACACAGAATTTCAGGTCCGTACCTTTCATGGCTTTGAAGATATATAAATTAAAAATTTAACACTTTTTTAGGGGTAATGAAGGAGAGAGGGGGAAATTTTAGTATGCAGTTTTATAAAAATTTGTATATTTAGTCTACATACCAATTTTCATAACTCTATCGTTACTGGTGTTCACGTTATAGCCTTTTCAAAAAGTGGGCGTAACTGCTTGGGCGGGAAGGAGTGGGCGTGGCTCAAAACCGTTCAAACTTGATCTGCTGCCGAGCATCACGAGTCTATCCTCCAAATCTCAAGTCTCTATCTTTTATAGTTTCCGAGAACCATTGGTGAGGACGGACGGACAGACGGACGGACATTGCTTAATCAATTTGTCTTGTTGCCCTGATCAAGAAAATATAAACTTTATGGGGTCCCCCTCCCCTCTTTCTATGCGTTACATACATTTCGGCCAAAAAAACACAATAAACCCTGGTACAGTATGTACAGGGAATAAAAAATGGAATTTACCCAAAATTTAAGTTTGCGGGCCTTTTAGGGGTAGTCAAAATACAAAGAGGTATTTTCTGGTACGCAGTCTTAAGGAGTTTTAAAAACTTAGTCTACGTACAGTTTCAGGTTCGTACATTTAAAAGTTTTTGAGATATAGGCTTTGACAAGTAAACACTATTTGACGGGTAATAAAGGGTAAGGCAAAAACTATGGTATGAAGTTTTAAAGACGTACATTTCTTGAGTCTGCATACACAGTTTCAGGTTCTTACTTTTAATAGTTGTGGAGATATAAATAATTTAGTTTAAACCAGTAAGGACGTTATCTTCGGCCTTGCCGAAGATGTATACTCTTCACGACACTTTTTGTGGTACACCCATTTTATTTTTGGAATCTTATTTCTTTTTGTCCACATAGCCTACAGATCAGTTTTCGTTGTTATACCTCATTGAGTGCCAGATATATAGGAACTTTTGGTTTTGGTCATATGTGGGAGGTGCCACGCCCATTTTGATATCAAAATAGCTTTTAAGCCACATTATCAACAAAAGTATAAAGTTTAGAGTCGATTAGTTAAGACACAAAAAAGTTTTCCGTACAACGACTTAAATTTGGTTTCTCTTCCTCTTCTTCATTTTGAATGGCAGGTACCAGTTCCAGTAGTCCGATCTCAACAAAACTAACAGGCAATTGATCTGGTGACACTAAATTACTACTTTTGAAATTTCAGCAGCCTAACTTCAGAAACAAAAAAGTTTCCCATGCAACGATTTAAACTTTGCTTCTCTTCCTCTTCTTCATTTTGTATGGCAGGTACCAGTTCCAGCAGTCCGATCTCAATGAAACTTGCAGGCATTTGATCTGGTGACACTTACTTACTACTTTTATAATTTCAGCACTCTATCTTTAGAAATAAAAAAGTTTCCCATACAACGATTTAAACTTTGTTTCTCTTCCTCTTCTTCATTTTGTATGGTAGGTACCAGTATCAGTATTCCGATCTCAATGAAATTTTCAGGCATTTAGCCTGGGTACGGTTGTTCACCACTGGTATAATTTCAGCGCTCTATCTTGGAAAACAAAAAAGTTTTTCATACAACGATTGAAATTTTTTTTTCTTCTTCTTTTCGTATGGTGGCTACCAGTTCCAGTGGTCCGATCTCGCTGGTTCCGACCAATGTGTCATCGTAATAAAATACAAGGGTCTGTGCAAAGTTTCAGGTCGATAGCTTCAAAACTGAGGGAGGAGTTTGCATACATACAGACAGACGGACAGACGGACAGACGGACATGGCTATATCAACTCGTCTTGTCATCCTGATCAAGAATATATATACTTTGTATAGTCGGCCACGCCTCTTTCTGGCTGTTACAAACTTCGTGACAAAACTATAATACTTTTCACTTCGTGAAGAGTGGAATTTACCAAAAATTTTAGTTTGATGGTCTTTGAGGGGTAGTCGAAATTCAACGAGGTATTTTCCGGTATGCAGTTTTATGAACATGTATTTACTGAGTCTGCATATGATTTCAGGTCCGTACCTGTTATGGTTTTGAAGATATAGTAATTTGCAAAAAAAACACATTTTGTGCTGATATGATGGGAAGCGGGAAAAATTGTGGTATGCAGCTTTGTAGATTTTCCTGTACTGAGTCTACATACTTTCACGATTCTATCGTTTTGGTGTCAAAATTATAGCCTTTTCAAAAAGTGGGTGGTGCTGGTTGGGCGGGAAGAGGTGGGCGTGGCACAAATCCGTTCTTACTTTATCTGCTGCCGAGCATTATAAGTCTATCCTCCAAATCTTAGGTCTCTATCTCTTATAGTTTCCGATAACCATTGGTGCGGATAGACGGACGGATGGACAGACGGACATCACTTAATCAATTTCCTTTGTCGTCCTGATCATGAATATCTATACTTTGCGAAGTCCCCATCTATGCGTTACATACATTTCGGCCAAACAAACACAATACACCCTGTGTGCTTTTACACAGTGTGTGCTTTTAAATATTGTATTATTATTTTCAAAAATATGGATAAATAAATTTGTTTTTCTACTTTTTCTTAAATTTAGCGTCTGTCACTTGTCTAATTTGATAAAGGAATTTAGAAAAAATTCGAAAAAATTTAAATAACATTATGTTTTTATTGAAAAACATATGTTTCATAAACTTTGGTGGATAGAGCATTCTTTATTTGGCAAAAAAAAGTATTTTACAAAACCAATTTTAATTTCAGTATATTATAGCCTCCTACCTCTTCTTGTTTACGAGATGTCATCATTTGAAGTTCTTTTTAGCATTACATGGAAAATTCCATTTGTAACAATAGAATTTAAGTGGTTTTTCAAGACCACCTACCATCATAGGGTCTAATCTCTTGTGTGTCAAAACACAAACGGACTGCAAACGGCAAGCAACGGCCAAGTGCAAACACTAGTGCCAGTTTTAATTTCGTTGACGAGGCCGGAATTTATCCACTAGTAAGGACCAGAGCCTATCTAACACTGTAGGCTGTTCTCATTCATTCGCAAATGAGAAGCCGTCGTGAGCAGTCGCAAGCGCATGCTAATTATTTGTGTTTTTACCGTTCGAAATTCAGTGGAAAATTTCCAAAAATTGTTGCGTGCAATTGTTTTTGTAAATTATCGCGTGTTTTTCGTTTCCCTTTTGTGCCTGTCATTTGTTTACGCAAAATTTGCGTAAACAAAACAGCGCCACCTCTCGTCCATTTGTCTCGTCTATTAGCGTAGACACAAACCGGTACTCGCTTATTACAGCGCCCATCTAAAAGTTCAAGCTTTCTGGTCATTCTTGGTCATCGGTTCGCAAACGCCACCTGCCAGTCTAGGGCGGAATTGGAAGTGCGATGGATTCGCCAATGGAGGTCGCGAGCGACACCAGCTGCGGAACCAGCGACAGCGGCGCAGTGAAACGTGGGCGGAAACCGCGTCCACGCAAGTCGGCCAAGAAGTTGGGTCTTGACCGTTGCCGGTCAACTGCCACCGCTACCCGCATCGCCCCCTGGGACGCAGCCTGCGTCGCTGCAGTCCGCTGCCGACGCCGACGTTGACGCTGTGGCCGACTACGGCTCCGCCGCACCGTCACGCCCCGCTGGCCGCAGGACCGCCGCCACCCCCCAGGTCGACTCCACGGAGGACGACGATGACGCCCCGCTGAAAATTTCCGCCCCCGCTGCCCGCGTTGCCCGCACTGCCGCCACCACCCGCGCCGCCGCCACCCGCGCCGCCACCAGTGCAACCGCCGGCACCACCCCGGTCGTCACCACCGAGGACGAGACGCTCCGGTCATTTGCCGCCCCCGCTCCCGCGTGCCCGCACTGCCGCCACCACCCGCGCCGCCGCACCCTGCCGCCGCCACCAGTGCAACCGCCGGCACCACCCCGGTCGTCACCACCGAGGACGACAATGACGCCCCTGTGTCATTTGCCGCCCCCGCTACCCGCGCTGCCCGCACTGCCGCCACCACCCGCGCCGCCGTAACCCGCGCCGCCGCCTCCGGTGCCGCCGCCCGTGCAGCCACCCGCATTGCTGATTCCGGCTCGGCCGTTCCAGCAGTTGCATCCGCCATGCCCAACATGGCCCCCGCCGGCGTTCCCGCCAACCCCCCGGCACCCGCTGTTCCCGCCGCGGTTCCCGCCGTCGTTCCCGCCGTCGTTCACGCCGCCGTTTCCGACGTCGTTGGATGCCGTGCGACGAAGATCGTCGCCGCAGGGAATTCTGCTATCATAGCAGAAAACTCTGCCGCTCGTCTGGCTGTCCAAAGTGCAGTGATCACTGCACAGATGCACCAGACGCAGCACGCGCTCGCGGCTGCAGACGCAGCCCACGCCGTTCTCGCGGCTTTGTCGCGCTATGACGAGCTCGTCATGCGTTGGCGTGCGAGAACGTGCGTCTACGGCAATCCACCGTCGTCGGAGCGCAACCTCCTGCTGCCCCAGCTGCTGTCCGCGCGACCGGATCGGTCGCCACGTACGCAGCCGCGTACCCCGGACTGCCGGCGCCTGCTGCCCCCGTCGCCGCTCCACGCATCGCGAAACCTCGCGAGACGTGGTCCGTCGTCGTCAGCAGCAAGACGCCTGGCCTCAGCAGCGCCGAAGTCGCCAACAAGGTGCGAAGCGAGGTCGTACCCGCTCTTGGCGTGCGCGTACATGCCGTACGCGAGTTGCGCCGGGGCGGTGCGGTCATTCGCACCCCTTCGGAAGGCGAAATGAAGCGCGTCGCTGCCAGCGCACGCTTCAAGGAGGTTGGCCTCAGTGTCCAGCCCAACAAAGCACTGATGCCGCGCGTGATGGTCCACGATGTGGACACAGCCATCACACCTGAGGTGTTCATGGCAGGCAAGGTTGTTTGCCAACAACTTCGCAGATTCAATGACGCAGGCCGAATTCAACAAGGCTGTCCATCTGGAGACCAAGGCATGGTCAGTGACAGACGGCGCCTTAGTGAATGTGTCATTGGAGGTCAGCGAGAAGGCCCATGGTATACTCGACGGCGCTCGAGTATACATCAAGTGGTTCAGCTACCGAACCCGCTCGCTGATACGAACGTATGCCTGCCATAGGTGTGTTGGCTTCGACCACAAGGTCGCCGAATGCCGCCTAAAAGAGACTGTCTGCCGACAGTGTGGACAGACCGGCCACAACTCAGCGAAATGCGGCAATCCGGTGGACTGCCGGAATTGTCGCTTCAGAGGGCAACCCTCAGGGCATTATATGCTCTCGGGGACCTGCCCGATGTATGCTGCAGTGCTAGCGAGGGTGCAAGCTAGACATTAATGTTTAGCTTCCTCCAAGCCAATTGTGGTCGGGGCCGAGCTGCTGGTATAGAGCTTGGAGTCCGAATGCGAGACTCGGGCCATCTGTTCGCACTTGTCCAGGAACCCTACGTTGATCGCGCAGGTCGGATCACAGGTTTCCCAGCCGGGATGCGTGTGTTCTCCGATCAACGGGGAAAAGCAGCAGTCATCATCGACGACACAGATGCCATCTGTATGCTATCTCTTGCCACCGAATTTGGCGTATGCGTGAGCGTCACTGGAAGATACGGCTCAATCTTCCTTTGCTCAGTATACTGCCAATTCAACGCCAACATCGAACCGTACCTCATGTACATGGATGCGGTGCTGCTACTGGCTAGCAGCACGCCTGTCATCTTTGGACTCGACGCGAATGCAGTATCCCCCGCCTGGTTTAGTAAGCTTTCCGAGAGTACTCGGGGGCAAGCTAACCGCTACCGGGGTGAGCTGCTGTCTGACTGGATCCTGCTGAATCGAGCCGGCGTGCTGAATCAGTTCAGTGAGTCGTACACGTTCGATAATCGCCGAGGCCATAGCGATATCGACGTAACCATCGTCAATCAAGCAGCGTCTATGCGGGCCGCATATGACTGGAGAGTGGACGAGTGGGACCTCAGCGACCATAACATTATTAATGTTATGGTGACGCATGTCCCCACTAACGCGGTTGAGAGCTATGCTCCTGCGCCGTCCTGGAATCTCCAAAATGCAGATTGGCGATGGTTTGAGGAGGTTGTGGCAAAGGAGAACAAGCGAAATGCCTGAGGACTTCACGCAAGCGTCGTTGGACGACCAAGCTGCTGCGCTGCGTCGCATCGTGCACACGTCGTGTGACTTTGCGTTTGGACGCAGACCGCCGAGAGCCCGTTTGAGGGTAGTTTGGTGGACCACCGAACTCACCTCAAAGCGCCAACAAGTCAGGAGACTTAGGCGCCGGCTCCAGGAAGCACGACGTCGTGGCAACGTCGATGCTGAGCAACTTGCTGCTGAGTTGCGGCTTGCCGCAGCTCAGTACAAGAAGCTCATCCTGACGGCAAAGGAGCAGCACTGGCGACGCTTCGTGAACGAGCACACCGATGACCCATGGGGGCGCGTATACAGGATTTGCCGTGGACGCAAAAAGAGCACGGACATTGGATGCCTGCGGACTGACGACGGTACAGTTGTAACCTGGCACGACTGTGCCCGAGTGCTCCTCCGTAACTTTTTCCCAGTTACGGATTCCGTAGCACTCGCACCCGTCCCGGAGATGGCTCCAATGTCCCCACCGACACTGAACGTTGTCGAGGTTGATGCCAGCATATCCAAACTGAAGAGCAGGCGCTCTCCAGGCTTGGATGGCATCACTGGTGCTATTTGCAAGGCATTGTGGCGCGCCATACCCCAGCACTTAACGTCCCTATATACCAGGGTGTTTGGAGTCAGGATACTTCCCTTCTGAGTGGAAACGCCCACGCGTTGTGCCGTTACTCAAAGGGAGCGATAGGGACAGGGGCGACCCTGCCTCCTATCGTGGTATCTGCCTGCTGCCAGTTTTTGGCAAAGTGCTTGAGGGTATCATGGTGAATCGACTCCAAGATGTGCTGCCAACAGGGCACAGATGGCAATTTGGGTTCCGTTCAGGACGTTCTGTGGATGATGCCTGGAGGCACGTAGTGAGCACAGTGGATGCCTGCCCAGAACGATATGTCCTCGGAATTTTCGTCGATTTTAAAGGCGCATTCGACCATGTCGAATGGGATGCTGTGATGCGCAAAATTCGTGAGTACGGCTGCCCAGAAGCTAGCTTGTGGCAAAGCTACTTCTCCGGCAGGAGCGCAAGCATGGTCAGCAGTTATGGAGAAGTTACTGTCCCGGTAACAAGAGGTTGCCCACAGGGGTCCATCAGCGGTCCATGCATATGGAACCTCATGATGGATTCGCTTCTCCAGCGTCTTGAATCGTTTTGTACGTTCAGCGCATATGCAGACGACCTGCTTCTCTTCGTCACGGGAAGCTCCCGTGCGAATCTGGAAAGCGATGGCGCGCATCTGATGTCCATCGTAGGCGCTTGGGGGCGCGATGTTGGCGTTAGTGTGTCAACGAGCAAGACGGCAGTCATGTTGCTGAAAGGTGTGTTATCACCCAGTAGGCGTCCTATGGTACGGTTTGCAGGAGCAAACCTACCATACGTTGACAAATACCGGTACCTAGGCATCACGGTCAGCGAAAGGTTGAGTTTTCTCCCGCACATCACGTGCTTACGTGATCGTCTGACCGGAGTCATTGGCGCATTGACACGCGTACTGCGCGTTGACTGGGGCCTCAGTCCTCGCGTCAGGCGTGTCATCTACGCCGGGCTCATGATGCCTTGTGCACTTTTTGGTGCACCGGTCTGGTACGGCGTTACGTCGAGACAGGTTGTCGCGCGCAAGCGGCTCCTGTCATGCCAGAGGCTTATCCTGCTAGGAAGCCTGCCGGTATGCCGTACAGTGTCCACTGTGGCACTGCAAGTTCTTGCTGGAGCTCCCCCGTTTGACCTGGCTGCCAAGCAATTGGCAATCAGGTTCAAACTCAAGCGCGACTACCCGTTGGAGGAAAGCGATTGGCTGTACGGCGAAGATTTGGCAAATCTTAGCTGGAAGCAGAAGCTGGTTCGGCTAGACGAACAACTGACGCGCGATTGGCAATCGCGGTGGGACGAAAGTGATAGCCCAGGCCGGGTTACTCACAAATTTCTCCCCGACGTCAAGTTCGTCTATAGCTTGAGGGACTTCGGTTTCTCAATGCGTGCCAGTTTTCTGCTTACGGGCCACGGATCGCTTAACGCATTTCTGCATAAGAGAGGTCTTAGCGAAACAGCCGCATGCTTATGCGGTGCACAGCGCGAAGACTGGCTCCACGTTTTGTGTGACTGCCCCCTCTATGCAGACCTGCGCGACCTCGATGGACTTGGCATCCGCATGATTGAAGGCGACTGGACCTTGACGGCGGCGATGGAGACCCCCCTGAGACGAAGACGTCTGGACTGGCTGGCTGGAGCCATCTTCGACAGGAGGAGACGACGGCAATAGGCGGAGAAACACATTGGGCGACCAGTCCCGGGCTGTTGAGCCAAAACTGGTAACACAATGGGTGCCTCATCCGAGTCTGTCGGGACTAAAGAGGTGGGTCGACCAAGCCCTAAATTGGTGCCACGGGTGGAGTAGTACCAAGACTACTCCTTGAGGTAGGCCCCCTAGTGGGAGTATCGTGGTGGCTGTGGTAAACTCAAGATCGGAGTAGAGATGCTTATCTCGACGTGGAGTTGCGTATCAACCGGGAGCTGGGACCCAAAGAACAGCACAGGCACTAGATAGCCTGGCCCCCACCAAGGGTTGATTGCATGCCCGACAAGCATGTAATCGTTTGGTACCGACGATACTGCTGTACTTTGCAGCAGTTTCTGAGGGGCGTTAGTTGGCGCATTATACCAGACTCGCTGTGTTATGTGCATACTAGTGCGCTTAGGCGCACTGTATGTACATTCGAACACCGTGGTTGTAAACCATATAATGGTACACGCCACGTTAAATAAAAGTTCGGAGAGATCCGAGGATTATGTATGTAGGCTGTTCTCTTAATAACAGCATCCGAGCTGGTGTCAAGAACAACTTCTGCCATAAGCGCAAAGTTGAACTTTATAGCAGGCGCAGTTCAATCACCAATCTGAAACTTTACTCGCATTTGAGTATGAACCACAACCGCGACGTGCACTCCGAAGAGACCTCACCACAAGCGAGCCTGTGACACTCGCTCTCCGTCAACCAATCTACCCTTGGTGAGGTGTATATAGCACACAAAAGACCCCTGTAACATACAATAAAGAGTTGGAAAAATCCATATATCGTAGCTGGTGAGGACTGAATTAAATGAACGGGGCACGCAACTTGTATTCAGCTCTGGCTCCTTGGCAATTGGGCATGGATACAAAATATATGATAACAAATACATAATAACTGCATAAATTTGTTGCTCCTGCTTAACTTCATATCATTTTAATTTTTGCGTGCCGGAGGCAGATAAAAACCAGTAAGGGAGCTATTTTCGGCTTTGCAGAAACTTATATACTCTTGCAAACGTTTTCCCAATTATTCTTATTAGAAAACCGTTTTTTTAATTTTCCAATAAGAATCATATACCTAGCCACGCCCATTTTCTTATTTGCCTTAAAGAAGGCAATGTAGTCAAACTTCACTACATTTTGCAATCTTGTATCTCGTCTGCTTACAGAAGTCCCATTTTTAAGTTTTTTCGCTGTATGGGCGGTACCACGCCCTTATGTCTGACTCTTATAAATGGATTATAGTCAGGCATTAAGAAAAACACGTATTTGTAAAATTTGGTCTGTTTATATTCCAGAACAAAAAATTCAAACAAAAACCTTCTTTTTGGCCGGTCGTTCCTATGGGAGTTATAGTATCCCGATCTTAACCATTTTTCCACAATATCTTTTTGGGTTGATAACTTCAAAATCATACCATATTTCAAGCAAAAACCTAATTTTTGACCGATCATTGTTATGGGAGCTATAGGTAATAGTAATCCGATCAAGCTGGTTATCACATTCAAACTGCCAACAAGGATAAGAACATTAAAATTTTTTGATGATTTAAAAACTTTGGTTGGAAATCGCAATGAAACAGACATGGCTATATGAACTTTTCTCGTCGAGCTGATGAAGAATATATATTCATTATATCGTCGGATATGTCTTCTTCTTTGCGATAAAAAGTTCATGGCAAAGTTAATATACTCTCTTTTACAAGAATAAAAAGTGATAGTCACAACTTATGGATACTTTAAAGTGTTTCTCGGTTTAGCTCGGCAAGGTAATCTTAATTTGTTGTTTTGTATTATGGCATATTTGGGAGTGTTCGTCCCTTAATATGGCGACAAAAATAACATTAAGCCCAATTAATTCCAATGGCAGTGAATTCAGTCCTGAACAGGCTGTCTCTGAAATCGAATGAATGAAACAACAAAAGCTATTATTAATTATTAAAACTCGTACACTTCGCGGTGCTTGTACAGTAACTATCAGCTGAAATGGAACAAACATAGCTTCGAAATTTAAGTGACTGTAGCTTCTAAATGAAAATAGATATGGAAAAAATATAAGCGCACTGTTTTAGATTGTCACGGTTTATTTGTAAAAGTAAATTTTTGACCGAGATATGATATAAAATCTAAGGATACACAGCTTATTTGGAATTTTAAAAAAAAATTATTTTTTATGTCATATTTTTTATATTTTGTACTCCGAATGGCCTCTCTTTTGTTTAACAACTATACTTAAGTTACCATCGATTCCGATCCACTTTTTTCTTGTTTGAGGGTGATTTTCGTACTAAACACCAAAAAAATCAGTTCCATACATTTTATATGGGATTTTCTTTGGTTGTAATGCAAATCCTTCCCTGTGTCCAAATTTTGGAAATTTTATCACATCTTTTGTGCTTTGTGTAAAATGGAAATGTTATACTAACCGTCTATTATTAAAAAGTAACCGTTCCAATGCCAGGTGCACACTTACATACCGAATCCAAAAGTTGTTACCCTCTACTCACCTGTTTAGTGCTTATTTTCGTATAATAAGTGACGAAGACGAATCAGAAAGTGTACTGAAATGGCAAAAAAAAATTAAACCATGCAAGCGAGTGAATCCAAGTTCACAACCTAATACTGCTCAAACACATCCAATCTTTCTGTCTGATGTTAACAATATCGAAGAAATGCTGAAGTACCTCACAGCAAAGATAGAGAAAGTAAAATTCAGTTATATATCCCAACGAGATGGTCACGTCAGAATAATGGTCAAGTCTGAGGACAACTATGGATCTCATGTCAAGCATTGAAAGAAGACAATGTAAAGTTTCATAGTTTTCAATTGAAACAGGAAAAGGAATTTAGAGTTGTTGCTAAAAATCATAAATTTTATCATTCGACACATGTTGTTAAAAGCAAAAGCAACATTTAAAGTCGTATCACCATGGAACCATAGAATATGTTCTTCATTTATCTTGAGCCAAACAATAAGAACTCAGAAATTTATAATTTAAAAGACATTGGCAACGTAATTGTCAAAATACAGCCTCCTAGAAAAAGGAACGACACTTTTCAATGCTATTGATGCCAGCAGCTTGAGCATACGATTCAACAGAGCGGCTTACAGCTTTGACCTGTTTTCTTTTTTGCCAAAGTCACCAACTTTTCACCGTTTCTTCTCCTTCTCGCTTAAGAAGTTCCTCCGCTAGCATGGGACATAATTTTTGATTAGGTCCCTTTACTGTATCGTTTTGCAGCTTCACAGACTCTACTCGTCTCCAGGATGCGTTCCAGTGATTTTTCCAAACTTCCAAATCATTGGCCTTCCATTCAAAAATATATCTTGGTGTTAATGCGTCTTCCCTATTCGTGTCGTCGATCACGTATAATGGTCGAGAGTTCTTCACAGCCCCAATCAGCGCAAGTACCGACGCCATTTCTTCAAGAGTCCAGCTTAAATAACCAAATGTATTCATTAACCGCTTTGGATAGTCCAATAATCCAGTAGTCCCTTCTTAATGTGGCTTCTACCAGTCTATTACCACCTTCGCTAAGATGACCGGATGTCGACTATTTTATGGCAGTTCTGCGTTCAATAATCTTCCTCCGACACGAATTACGCCTTTGTGATCCAGAAACATATTCAGACCTGACATCTTGGCAGATCAGCAAATGTGCGGCACACAACTCCAACCTAAGAAGCGCTTTTCGGTTCTTTAGAGGGTTCATCTTTGTTTTAGTCGACAGGACACCAAAATAACTATCTTGTCCTTTATCAATTTCAGTTATTTGTACCATTGGTCATCTAGATGGATGCTTGTTCTCTTCATTAATTAAAACAGTTGTCCCTCTTTAGCGTTCGGCTTTTTATGACACCATTAATAACCGATAGCTGCTGCCGCTTGATAAGATCAACGGGTCGAATGTCGCAGATAGTGCTTCTCGCGACCTTTGTAGCGGGCGGCAAGCAGATAAGAACAACGGTCGAAAGCCAACCCATAGGGTCAAATATTTATGCTGCCTATGCCATTACACTTCTCTTCATGACTATGCTTGACGACAGTGAGTTCATTCGAAACTGAAACTCGTCTGTCTTTGGATCGCAAAAGAGACCAAGCTTTTTAACAGATTCATCATCTTCAATCTTCACGAGCTCATATTCTTTTGTAGGTGATGTTGAAGCTGTTATTGCCTTATCATTTGCGTGTTATTTCCCAAGTTAGAACCTTCTTTTGCAGATGTCACGATATACATTCGATATCCTCTGAAATTGTTCGACCGAATCTCCACCCTTCAGCATCAGATCACTCATGTAGAGGCTTTGCCATTTCAAATGATGTACGCACGGCAAAAAACGGTGCCGCCGTAATACCGTACGTCAATGTTGTCAGTTGATATTTATTTTATTTTTATCTGACAGTACATCTTCTCCACGTCAACTGTTAATACAAAGTTCCACAGCCTCCATTTAATTATTATTTCGAAGATATCCCGTTGCAGTTTCGAGCCAGCAAACATGTTGTCGTTCAAGCTTTTACCGTTTGATGATTTTGCGGAAGCGTCAAACTCTAAGCTTTGACGTCGCGCTTTGCTCCTTTATCACTGCTTGATGAGGCAAGTAATATTTGCCACACAATTCATCCTTTACCTTGGCCATATGTCCCAGATGAATGTACTCTCTCATAAATTGCTGATAGCCCTTCTTTCATAAATTTACACTCCATCAACGTTAAACGAGCCATGGCTTGCTTTCTGGAATTGCCAAGCTCGATTTTACTTTTAAATGGCACCTGTACAATCAATTGGCCGTTATGGTGCTGAGATACTGTTTCCTCATATTTTTTTAAGCATTCCAGATCTTCTTCGTTGCTTAAATCGTAGTCATCGTCATCCAACTCTCAGAATCTTTCAAGATTTGTTACGGCCGACGTGAACTTCTTCGACTTGGCTTGTCTAATTCTTAGAGATGTACAAAATACTTTTCTAAAAGTATTTAAATACAAAATGCAAATACTTTTTTAATATAGTATTTCAAATACAAAATACAAAATACTTTTAAAAATAAAATAAAAAGTACTTAAGTACAAAATCCAAAATACGTATTTTCAAAATACTTTATTGAAATAAAATACTTTATGGTAAAATTATTGGTTTTCTTTATTTATTAAACATTTTAAGACCACAAGCTCTTCAAAAAGAGCATCTGACATGTTGCGTCTGTGTGGACGCATTAGCATACCACCATAACGAAAAAAGCCTTTCCACTGGTGCTGAACTCGGGAGACAAGTGTTGTACCGTAAAAACACTTTTTTTATAATTGGATATGTGTTGAGCATATTCAGACTTGTGTTTTCGTCACTTAAATATTGGAGGGTTTCCAAATCAGTGCAGGTGCTGCTGTTGCCATCTGTCGATGTTGCCGAGGAGTCTGAATCATTGAACATATAGTAAGACTCACTTTTTTGCTTCTTTTTCAATGTTGATGTTTGTGGGTGTACACTTTTAAAATCGTCGTGTTTGAATCTTCGCACTTCCGCAATAATCAATTCCTTCACATACCCCTTTTCAGCTCTTGGTACCCACTTCAATTTGAAGAAGGGATATGACACAGCTGCTAAAATGCTGTGTTTAGCACGAGTGTCATGCAATTTATAGTTTTCAAACCGATTCTCTATACTTTCTTTAATTGTATCAATTAAACCACCACAATATACTTGATTTTCTTGCTTTAATAAGTCCCACATTTTTTGCATTCGATACAATTCTGGCTGCAGGCATCCATAAAAAGTCTCCTTGTCGCCTTCTAAGCTCCCGAATGGCATCAGCTATGGGCTTAGATGTGCGAATATACTCAATCAAAAACTGTACTTCCATCTCTTTTAAGACGGCCAATCCTAGTTTTTTCAAAACTTCATTGATGGTTTCTTGGACTTTCAGGATATCAATTATGCAATCATAATAGGAATTCCACCTGGTTGGACAGGGGCTTGTTGGAGATTTACCAGTAATTTCCAAGTAAGTTTCACAAGCTTTCGGAGACCTAGCACATAAACTCCGAACAGCCTGACATTTAGCCATGGCCGCATCATGTACTTTTCGGTATGAGTTATTGTTACTTCTGGCTTTGTCTATGTCCCGTGAAAGTATTAAATGCAAAGTGTGTGTGGCACATCGCTCATGGTTGGGCAGTTGATATATATCACTATCATTGGATTCCGGAAACTCTTTCAACAATAACATTTCATCTTCATCCATATCATCATTACTTTGCTCATTATTTTTATCAAGAAAGTCATTTACATTCAAAATTCCAGCACATTCTGAGTCTGGTAAGTATGGCTTTCCAAATTTTTTGAAAGCTTTCACCATGTTTGAATCATTTATCGGTTACAGTTTTTGTTATTTTAGGTAGCCTTAAATCATATTCAGAATGAATATGGATAATGAGTTCTGCTATGTTGTTAAAGGTATGCGATCCCTTAAATCTTCTGCAGGCGAGTGGTGAGCTATTTCTTGCAAATGTGGTAGCATCAATCCCATGTACTGTCATACCTAAATAACTTCTTTTAGATGAGGACCAAATATCAGCGGTGGTACAAACATAATCAACTGTTTTCAATGTCTGTTTCAAATTTTCTTTATATTCCATGTATGTCTTACTAAACTAAACACTAAAACACGGCATATTGTTTTAATACAATTTGTTTTGGCATTTTTTTTTAAAACATTTCGAGCGAACAACACAGAAATAATGAAATAGCTGCCAATACTGCTTTAGAAAAATGAAGCTAAGAATAAAAAAGTATTTTGTATTTTACAAACCATTTTACAAATACAAAATACGTCTCGAATAGTATTTCAAATAAAATACAAAATACTTTACAAAAAAAGTACTTAAGTACAAATCCAAAATACGTATTTTGTATTTTGTATTTGTATTTTAAATACAAGTATTTCAAATATGTCACAACTCTACTAATTCTTCAGTTATGACATCTTTTGTCATGACGCTCTCCTCCAGAATCTTGCCAAAGACGTCTCCTCCAATAAATATGTCAATCCTCTTGGATTTATTTTTCTTCTTTTAGCCGTCAATATCATATTTGAAGGACCGATCCGGCTGTAACCCCGTCAGTGATGCCATCCACTGTTGCACGAACTTGCTTAAGAACCTTGGCTTCAGCTCCAAACGCATTTTGTATTTTTATTCTCTTTCAATTGCCTCATCAAGACCATGAACTTTTGTCTTATGCGCGGTAGATTCAATATTTTTTCTGCTTCTTACGATATCGCCGTGACTTGGGAGCCTTAGTAGTAGTGTTTAAGGAAGTATTTGTAATAAGTGTAAATGCTTTTAATTGTTTGTTGAGTAAGTAGTAAAGTGACTGTTGATTTTTTCTTATTTAAACTGTTGTTTGTTCGTTGATCGTCTCAAACTGAAATCAAACCATTTACGATCACAAATCCGGCTCGAAGGACCAAAAATGTATAATATTGATAATAATATACACTGTATTGAGAACGCTTACTAATTACTGACTTGTACTAACGCACGTTCCCAGACGCTTCTTTATTTATATCAATATTCTGCGCTGCATTATAGAGCAGCAGTGGACTCGATCTTAAATTCTATCTGTTCATTAAATCTTAGTTCTATCTTATTTTTACACTACGTTTGTAAGACGGCAATTTAATTCGACATTTTACGACGTACTGCATTGGTCGCATAGGCGAGCGTTGGTCTTATCTGCTTGCTGCCCGCTGCAAAGATCGCGAGAAGCACTTATCAAGCGGCAGCAGCTATCGGTTATTAATGGTGTCATAAAAAGCCGAACGCTAAAGAGGGACAACTGTTTTAATTAAAGAAGAGAACAAGCACCCATCTAGATGACCAATGTGATAAATAACTGAAAATGATAAAGGACAAGATAGTTATTTTGTTTGACTACAGTCCCTAATTGTGCTCTTAGCACATAAACTAGAGCGGTTGTTGAAGAGATACCACCAAGCACATGAAGTTGCGGTATCCTGAAATGAATTTGAGCCTCACGCTGGAGTGACGGTTGAAGAATAAAATCGTTTGATTCATTGTCTTCAATGGCTGTTGCTGCTTTTGACTTCTTTATTGATAACTCAAACTTATATAATATACATTCAGCATATCTGCTTGCAAGTGAAAATTACCTTACTTTGTTTGCTTGCGCTGACCGATCGTACGTTGCAGCCCCAATTTGCTTACACAGTAAAGCAGAGCAAAGTGGGTCATTGTTGCTTGGCTATAATTGCAAACTTATCACATTAATATTATTACTTAATATTATGGGCGTTCTACAACATTTAACGCAATTTTCAACATTTAACTTACGCAATGTTCTACATTTAACTTATGCTTACTTAACACTAAACATTCTCCCACCCGTTGAACAACTGTTCACCTCATTTGCCGGTAGTAGTCTGAGCACTGGTAGCGGTTGGTTTGGTGGTGTTGGTGGTGACGGTGTTGAGAGCGGTGCCAGCGGTGCTGGTGTTGCCACTGATGATGCTGATGGAGTCAGCGCATCTGACTGTAGCCTTACTCTGGTTGACGCCGTATTGATTATGTTGCGATCCGCCATAGTGATTCTGTTGTGACGACAATCACCACAGATCACAGTAAAGCACTGTGACGGCGAAGTAGTGATGATGAGAAGCGACGGAAAATGTGTTTGGGAATTATTTCGGTATTTCAAGCTGTTGAATTGTCAGATCTAGCTTATCTGATAAATCGTTGTCATTTGCAGCCTTTGCAAATGTGAGCTCGGAAACAGGGACACTCAGACAAGCGTACGATACGTGAACAGTAGTTTATTTGATGGAGTGCCCTTGCACAATTATGCCAGAATTGTGCAATGTGCAACTACGATCTGCGACTAATATCCCGGATCCTTTAAGACTGATTCGAGCCGAGCAATCCTTATACACTGTAGTCATTTCTACAGAGGTGATACTTGCGAAAATTCATTGATTTTTGTGGCTCATTGTGGCTTTCACAAGAACTTTCCTGATCCTGCTGAGTAAGCAGACTGTGCGGTCGCACAAATGTATGACCCTTTGGTGGCCAGTTGACAATGTTCCAAGTCGAGCAGTGTCATTGGAACAAATTGGTCGCGATAAGCGCTTACTGCCAGAATGGGCTTATCTGAGTGTATGGCTTACAATACGCTATTAACGTTTACCAGTATCGGCACAAGGATAAAAGGATTGAACTGTTGTTGCCCAACTAGTGAAGGCATGATCTGGAAAACAATATGATTTGACGTTGCTGCACCTTCTGCTGTCATCAGCTTGTAAAGTTGCAGCAAATTCGTTTCCTCAACTGGAAGCATCTATCCGACACCACGTTGAGGAGACAAAAGTACTGAACTGATCGTTCCATGATGAAAGTCAGTTAGCACAATTTTTATTTCGGCTTGCATCCGTTGGAGCTTTGTTGTTAATAATGACATCTTAGACGATAATGCTGTGAACCGTTGAAACAGCATCAGCTCGTCCCGTACCATAATAATTTTGTCGATCTCCTGTTTTATTCTCCCCAGGCGAACGTATATGGCGTCTCCTTCCTTACGAAGGACATTGAGTCATGAGTCAATGCTTGTAGTCTGATTCCTCATCAGGTTAAGCCGAAAATCATCATTGTTTTGGAGTTTCGCAACACCCCGAACAATGTACGTGCAACGTTCCCAATGATGTCGGTTGCTCCTCGCTTTTGTCGACTAGGTTTGGTTATCTCATTTTCAACCGTAAATTCATTGTACATGTTCTCGAAGGGAGTAATTACCGTTTCACATCCTGGGCTTGGGAGCCAATTTTCGCATAGTTTCTGTCCCGTTTTTTAATGCTACCATGTCCGACATGGCTCAAGATCATCGTTTCCATGATGAGGCGACAAACCTTGTCGTCCCAATGTATTTGTTGATTCCAGTGCAGCTACATCTGGCGGTGTCGTGTTGTCAACCGAAAGTGTTATCAGGCGATGAACGGGTCGTCTTTTCTGTTTATATCCTCTTGTCTGCTACTCTCACGTCGCTGTCATCACCTTTTATCGTGTGTACGATTCATCCAAACGTCCATGGTAGTGGCTGTAGATTTTCGTCGCGTCTTACTACCATGTCTGGCAGATCTACTTGTTTTGTCTGCCATTTAAGACGTCCTTGCAGCTCCTTAAGGTATTCTGTTAACCATCTCGTCAAGAACTCTTGTTGCAGCTGCCGTACTTGCGTCCATCGTGAAGCCTTAGCGTGCACGTCGACCGGCGCTGTCACTGGTTTTCCGATTAAAAAGTGCCGTGGAGTGAGCACCATTAGATCGTTTGGATCTGTTGACACAGGAGTCAGAAGGCAAGAAATTAGTATACCCTCGATGCCAATCGACTTTAACTCTTTATGAGTCAAGTTGTTCGTCGACTGGATCGTCTTCATCAGTAGCCGCCTCCCATAAGCCACCGAAATGAGGAGCTCCTTGTAAAGGCATCGATTGTTAAGTCGGTCACAACCTCTAGATGCACAGCTTTTGTGGCGAAGCAGCAATACTCTGCTAAGTATACCTTATCCGACCATTTCCTTCGTATTTTTTAATGTACCCAAAATGTTCCAGCGTAATTAACTCCTGATATCTGAAATGGTCGGGCAGGTGTTATGCTGTCTGCTGGTACGTTCCCCAGGATTTGGGCATCCTTCTTTGGGTTGACTTGAGTATATTATACGCATTAATGAATCACATTTGACCATGATCAATTTTTGCCATACAAATGCAAAACGGCTGTCGCAAAATATTAGTCAGGGCTTGTTGGCCTCAGTCTCTTCGTGCTCTTGTCGAACCAAAAGCTTAACCAGTGGATACTTGTAAGGTGGTAACATTGTATGGCGTGCATCATAAGCAAGATGCGTCCAAATACGGCTTCCATTGGTTCATGTGACTGCCTTTACCTAATGGCTCGTTTCTTCTTAACTGCCGGATTTCCTGACTGAAATCTGAGTGTTGCACCCTTTTGACTATTATCTGAAGTCCGTCCTCCAGCTCCATTGGGGACAACTGCACCACGGAGAAGCGAACGACGTATGCCATCGCACGCTGTAGTATTCGGATGCTATTGCGATGTTGTATTAGGTTAACCCAGACGTCATTGCTTCTCGTTATCCTCGCGCCGGCGACGACTTGCTTTCCTTTCGCTCGATATCACATTTCTGAATATCACAGCTGGCCCTTGCTGTCACAGGTGTGTTGCGGGACCATATAGGAAGATTGGTCCGAAGAACCAGAATCCGCATCCAACGAAAGTGCTGGACCGTCATACCTTGCGACACCAAATCAGCTGGATTTTCTTTGGATAGGACATCCTGCCATTATTCGGCTAGAGACATGCCAGCCATTTTCGCAACTATGTTTGCAACAAAGGTGAGAAATGACGAGGCTTCAGCGTTTATCCAGGATATAATGATTTCTGAATCCAGGCGCGTAGGGGTCGCGGTTAGTCTTAGATCTTTTTTGATACGGTGAGCCAGCTCTGCCGCCAGAACCGCGGGGCATAACTCTCTTCGTTTCGCAAGTGGGGCAACTTGTGATTTTTCCCACAGAAGTCGGACGATAACTGTACCATCCCTGCTAATTAAACTTAGGTATGCACCATATGCCTTTTCTGATGCGTCGGCGAAAACATGAAGCTGCATCGTTTTTGGAGTTACACACTCTAACACATCCCTGCCAATTTGACGTTGTTCAGGTAATTTTCTCCCGAGACCATTGTAAACGCTTTTTCTTTGACGAAGCGTTGGCGCGTCCATTCACGCTTAACAATTCCAATTACCTTGGACCACTCAGATGCCTCATTTCTTAAATATTGTTCAATCTTCACAATTGTGTCCATGGCCCTTTTGTCACATGCTGTTATTGTTGATGTTCGGCTTTCATTGGCGGTTTGATTTTCAACATTACCATGTATCTTAAATATTTGTACAATTCCTTGTACCTATAACTTCGCCAAATTTAATTGCTTATCTACACATGTTAATTACTAAATGTCTTTAGAGATTTATATTAATCTGTAGCCAAACTTCTTATATCTTTGCAAATAGACTTACTTTTTTACCTTCTTCATTGCTAGTAACCTTGAGATTATGACTAGATATTGATCATGTTACCATGTTTGCCTTTGTTTTAATTTTCTGACGAATTTAAGTTAAGCTTACGCAATGTTCGAATTAATTGTGTTCACATTTGTCTTATCAGTTAAGCTAAGCGATTTTAAAATAATGGTATTGTTTATGTTACTGGGATTACAACAAATTATTTCTTTCTATCGTAAAGAGAATAAAATTCTCTTTTAGAAAAATGTATACTTTTGTAACGCTTTATTTTATACTTTGTTGATTTTTCTTTTTGTTCACAATTAACACTCTCTTAACGCTAGAAACAGGCACTGGTTCATTAAAGCTTTGAGCGAATATATATATAGAGCTCGCAAAAAACTGTCAACATTTTTAAGCTGTCAGAAAAAAATCTATTTCATTTGGATATAAGGAAAAGAGGGAGAGAGAACCAACACTTAATTCTAATTTGGCTAAAGCGGCCACTAAATGCTCAACACTTGCTTCAATACCTTGCACAATATTTGATATTGCAGAATATTTTGACTCTCTTTAGGACATATAGAAATATTGGACAATAAACACATATATTGTGTCAATCAAAATCATTTTGATTTGTATGGTGCAATATAGTATAAATTGTGTTGCCTATGGGCAGAATTGTGCAATAATGGCTTAGTTTAAAGTTAGCCGTAACAAATAAAGCCTCTTTTAGGACAAAGCCTTGTTTTCTATTCATCATGCATTCATGTTTTAAATTATTTTTGCTATCAATGGGTTTTTTCTCAATTCAGTTTCAATATAAGCGAATTAATGTTCTATCAGAGGCCTTGGGGTTGCAAGTAGATACACATTTTCAACACTTTCAAAATTAAAAGTAAAAAATTCATATATTGAGAGACAAGTGTATGTAGTGAGTATATAAAATCCGTGAATATAAGTAGTAAAGTGTAATCAATCGGCTTAATCAAGGTAAGTAAACAATTAATTTTCAATTACAAAACGACTGGTACAAATGGATGTAAAACTATTCAATCGGTTTTTGTACATAATATTTAATAATTTTTTATTTTCTCCAATATTTAGGTCAACATATATTTACAAATAGAAAATGCCACGCTTATCACGTAGCTCGCAGGAAAATCGTCGCCGAGCAATCCAAAGTCGTAATCAAGGATATTACGTGCAACATACTAATCATATAAGGATACGTAATGCTCGTCGTTTGGTCGCCGTTCGTGAAGCAAATCCTGAACTTCGTCAATCAGAACGGGAACGGGACGCTGCTGTACATTCGCAAAGAAGACAAAGACTGCCATATCGAACTCAGGAACTCGATCGGGATGCTGGATCTCATTCTTAGCAATGAGAGAATCCCGGAAAAAGGAGACAAGAGCAGTTACGAGATACTGCTGCACTTAATTTTTGACGTAGAGATCCGGTATACCGCCAAATGGAACAAACCCGTGATGCGAAAGCCCATTCTCAATGCAGAGAAGAACCGGAATACCGCCGAACGGAACGAACACCTGATGCGGAAGGCCACTTACACCGGAGAGAAGATCCGGAATACCGCCAAATGAAACGAACACGTGATGAGGAAGGCCACTTACAGCGCAGAGAAGATCCTGAATACTGTCAAATGGAACGAAAACGTGATGCGGAAGCCCACCCTCAGCGCATAGAAGACGCCGAGACAAGAAGACGAGAGCAGGTGCCGAATACTGCCGCTCGTGTCCTTTGGCGTAGGGATCCCGAATTACGTGTACTGGAACGTACCAGAGATGCGGAAGCCCGTCAACAGCGCACATTAGTCACCGAGACAAGGAGACAAGAACAGGTGCAAAATACTGCCGCACATATTCTGCGGCGCATGGATCCTGAGTATCGTTTGCAGGAACGTCAAAGAGATACCATTACCCGCCGAAACTGAAGGAACGATACAATCGTTAGAGCCCAGGACCAAGGGATAAATTCATCACAGAGGCGACTTACACGATAGCAAGCCCGCCAGCGACCATAGGAAATTCAATAAATGGCTAAGGAACGGCTAATGACATTCAGGGAAAATCCAAGCCATCGGGAACCACAATCGAGATACCCAATCGCAGAGGAATATTCACAACAGAGAAAACTTATCTCCCGAAGAGCAAGAGGAGCAATTAGAACAACAACGTCAGGGAAGAAGAGAAACAGCGAGGGTACAATATCGGCGTAAATTAAAGGAGGGACCAACGGAACGCTGCACGTATTGTGGAGGTACTTGAGTTGCCATACCAGGAAGTGGCTTGAACAAATTGGCTATCTCTTCTAAATTTCCTCACCTAAATGTAGACAATGCATTTTAGCTTTTCGCCAAAAATTCCCAAGTCAATCCCACAGTTATCTGGTGATACTTTTCTTACCTAACCTTTGCCTTTCGGAAGTCCTTGACTTTCCCGAAGTGCTCGAATGCGTTAAAGGGCTGATTTGTCTTGAAGAGTGACTGATTTCGCCGAGGACTCCGTTCATGCAGGATTATTTCTCTCGGCTGTGAAAGGCAGTGGGCTGGTAAGAGGATCTGTATGCTATTGTACGTATTTTCGTTTCGGAATTCGTCACTGTTCTTCCACGAACTTTCCATAACACTCATGAGGTTCAAGTTCATTTGAAACGGAGACTGAAGTACGCGCACAACTTCATGACAGAGACAATCAGATCTGCTCGTGTTTTAGAAACCCTTCGTTTCTTGGTTAAAACCGAATTATACCAAATAACAACATTTCAGTTTCTCTCAACTAGCTACATCAAATTGGCAATTCTCAAGAATTCCCGTTTATTGCTGATCCAACTGAATGGTCAACAATTGACCAACTTATTCGTCACCTCGTGGTTACAGATGCCGAAAACCAAAGCTTCTCTGATCTAGAAGAAAATTTGAATCCTGAAAGCGATGAAACTTTACAGGATGAAGAAGCTATTCAACACAATGCATTGGTCAAATTGCATTGGCTCCCGACGAAGCTTACGGGTGCTCCGAAGCAGGATCGTCTCTGCCTAGTACTGAGCAAGTTTTAAGTTTTATTGACAGGTATATAACCACTAACGGCGATGACTCAGATTAACAAGACGTTATCCAATATCCGCGACACAAACATACTACACCCTGCCTGAGAATGCTACGCGGTGGCGAATTTTGCCGTTTCCCCTATGCCTCAAACTGAAATTTTTTATCCATTAGAAGATATCGATGCCAATCTTGAATGACATAAATTATTGCTTAAGAAAAAATAAGATCATTTTAATAGTTCGGTTTCAGATAATGAAGCTAATAAACTTAACTATTTCGACTGTTTTTTATCAGTTTTAGGTACCCATATTGAGAGTTATAAGTTTGCACTGCGTTCAAGTCTAAAAAAGCCAAATGACGGTCTTGTAATCGGTGCAACAGGTCAGCTTATGCAGATTGTTCATGTTCACAGTCGACGAATCAATAGTTGTATTATCTATATGGATTGAATTCTTCGAAGAGTCTGTTTAAAATCTTTCCAGGTCTAAAAGACCACACCTCATTCATAGTGATTAGACCCTAATTGAGAAAGCGGTTATAACTTTTCAATGTGGACGATCGGAGCATGATTCAGTACAAGGCGAGCAGTTTCTTGTTGTTCTTCTGAGGCTATAACAATTCATAAAAGCCAGGGAGCAACATTATCAAAGTCACTGTGCATTTTTGTTGTGAAAGACGTTTGTCAATTGTTGTAACAAAACTTGTTTTAATTTTTACATTCTTCCTTGTGTGCTGTTCTGTTTTGATTTAAGCATTTGACGAAGCGAGATAGATGTGCATGCCTCGCACACATTTTTTTGGTCGGTTTGAAAATTTTAATCGGATTCTTCTTTAGGTGCTCATAATTTCAACCGAGTTGAAATGTCAAAATTTCGCCAAAATAGTCCGTCTATTTAAGAGTTCGTTTTCCACTCTATAGATAGAATACTCTTTGCGCTACAGGTGGCTTGTAGTAGAGCAACGAGCGCATCAGATCATTTCGTGTTAGAAAGTTTCACAGATCCAACTAGATTTGGATCACACGATGTTCAATTAGAACTACAAGAACTTCAAAATGAAAAGGCTTTGAGTACTTCATCTCCTTTATTGTAGTTCCAAAACGTTCAATCTCTATATGGAAATCGCGAAGACATTGCAAACGATAAAATTATTTGCTTAGCCGACTTCTTATGTTTTGTCGAAACGTGGAGTATCATTTAATGGATTTTGACATTATAAGAAAGCTTAATGGCAATCGCCATAGGCGTGGTAGTATTCCGAAAAATGGTGTTATTGTTTATGCCAAAAGCCACATTGCTCAAAATGTGTTATTCTTATTTCAAACAGATAAATCTATATATCCTCGAAATGAGCCCAATCCGATTCAAGTATATCAGATTGCTTTCAAATAATTGGACACATCATTTTTTGTTGTTTAAAGGAACCCAGGATTTCTTATCACAGAATTTTGTAACGAAATTAGAATAGATACGGGAAAAGTACACAGTATGCATAATGATAAAGTGGTTAGCCGTTTTTAACATCAGCACGATCGACTACTACGGATCAGCACAAATATATTCTTAATAGCTTGGTTCTTTACTCTTTTCTTAACATTGCAACAAGATAACATGCAACACTAATTGATTTGCTATTTTGTGGTAGAGAAATACCAAATAAAATGGCCATCACATATCAAACCTGGCTATCAACTATGGCGGAAAATTCTCGATTTATAGTTCGTAGCCTATTGAGATATTATTATATAAATTAACATAACTATGAGAGCAATCTAGATATTAAGTAATTGTAAATAACCTCCTCTTGGATTGTGACTTTAACGTGGTGAGGGCTGGGGGCTGAGTATGTGAAAATATCAATAAATAATACTGAAACAAGCAACAATCCTATTTGATAAATTATAACATAAGAAAATAACCAAAACGTATTTATTAATATAAGATTTCACTACAATACCTTCAAGATAAAAAATTTACCTTAAAAAAATAAATATGTAAGGTATATTCGAGTATACTCGTATATAAACTTGCGATTAATACATGTGAGAAACATTGTAGTCTACTCTTTAATGATAAACAACTTTTCTTACATTAACCTTATTTTTGACCGATCTACAGCTATAAGTTATAGTAGCCCGATCATCACCATTCTTGCATACCACATCTGTATAATTTAGATTAGCTTCTGTGCGAAATATTGTAGTGTGAAGGGGTGAAATTCCGTAGTGAATTCACCCCTCACAACAACTCGAGCAAGTGTAGCACATCTGTCGCTGTTAGTTAACAGCGACTTGATCCACGAAGTGTTACGTTCCTGTCGCTGTCACATAACAGTAGGGTAACAGCAACACTATCAGCTGACAGCCAAAACATATGATGTCTGCACAACAAGTGCATTGGAAGGGAGGCAGAGTTGCACCGTTGGGGTGAACGACCACATTCAAGGTTGAGATTAGACATTACGATTTTAACGGGTTGCAAAAATGAAGGGTATCGTTGGTGATAGGCAACAGCATTTTCGGACAGAATTGAGAGGAGGCTGAAAACATTCGAGTTCAGGATTTCATAGGCAGCAAGTCAAGTGAGGACACATACATAAATAATTGTGTGATCGACGCGTGAGAAAAACCAAGTGAAGAAGTTTTGGTATAACCGTGAGTTCGAGAAAACGTAATCGAACGAAACGCCCGGGAACGTTTCCGAACTAACCAACCGTGTCAAAGTATAAAACACATTAATCCGCCTTATCGAAATCGTCCGAACAAACGTGGGCTCTAAGCCGTGCCGTTAGTAACTCAGTAACTCAGCTCAGTAAATCTGTGCAGCCAAATTGATCTTCACCACATCATCGAGCCGTCAGCAAAGCCGTACGGGGGAAACCCATGAGTGCAACCATCAGCAGGTCGTCAACGGGAGTCTACAGGGCGCTGGCCAGGAACAGGAGCAACGGGAACAACCATCGGAACGACACACATCACCCCGCAGTCGCCGTACAGAATGCAGATAAGTCTAGTGTTAAGTTATCATAATATTTCTAATAGCATTGTATAGCATAGAAAGTAGCGTAAGTCGCGCACAGGTAGGAGCCAGGGACTTTGATCATAGTTTTAAGCGAAGAAACAGTTACTTACAAATTATATCATTGTATATTGAATTTCGAAATCCCCGCTGCGTACTTTCTTTTGGTCTTCGACTGTTAAAATAACCTTTCGTGGACAGGGGGAGACGTTTGCGTTACCAATTCAGTTTACAAGCGCATAATGAAGCCGATATGAAGTACCACAGGGGCATCAGGTGAAATGCACTGGCAAATGACACCAGTGTCGGGGCGACTGATCAACCCACGCACCGCTTGAAGACGTTGTGGCCAAGATGGCCACTGGTCTAAAGAGTGCAGAAATGCTTTTGTTTAGTTTTGTTGGGACTGCGGGAGACGGGGAACCTATACTCGCGATTGTTATGGACTGGCGGAAAAAAGCGAAGGACCCCGACAAGGACGAGGCCTATCGGAGTCCGTACGACTGCCTCGATTAATAACGCAGGACCCACAGCGGCACACAAACTAAATATTTTACAGATTAGGGAGGCTGGGGTGCAAGCCCTGGTTACGCTCGATGGTATCCTGGTTGAGGCGATCATCGACACAGGCGCCACTCGAAGTTTTATAAGCACGTGTTTGGCGACGGATTTTAGAAGTCAAAAGAATTCGAGACAAGGAGGTACGTATGGCTAATGGCGCAAACGGCGGGGTATCAGAAGTTGTAAACAGGCAAGTCGGATTAGGATCAAGGTCGTGCGCTATGGGCTTATTAACTTTAGGCGAGATGGTGGACGATTTAATACTGGGCAAGGATTTCTGTATCGGCTCACCAGGCCTAGTTGGCATCCTCAATATGAGTAAACCCAAACCACAATGGACAGGTCGACATAGGGCGGGGCCTACAGGCTTTGACAGACTCAACTGGACCCAAACGCGCAACGAAACAGTATCGCACGCGGGACAACAGTAGAATCCGATGTGCAGCAAGTGGAAAAGTTTCTCAGTGCTGAGCTCGAGCTGTCACAACGCATAAGATTAACATGAAAAACGACCACCATTGAAAAAGCGCTATTTTCCGAAGAACCCGGCAATGATGGAAATTACCAACGCGCAGGTGGACGGATTGCTCGCGAGTGACTGCATCGAGCCGTCAATGAGTCCTCATAGTGCCCCTATTGTGTGCGTCGATTATCGACAATTCATCGCAAATTCGGTACCCGATGCATACCCTCTTCCGCGCATTAACCATATTCTAGATCGTTTGCGGAATGCCAAATTTATCAGTAGCTTAGATCTGAAAAACGGTTATTGGCAGATACCAGTTGAGGAAGCAAGCAGACCATGCACAACATTCACATACAAAATTTCGGCGATAAGGCAATAGAAACCCCCTACTTATTAACGTGAGGTGCGACAGTTTTTGGGTGCAGTATAGTGGTACAGGAGATTTGTAGAAAAATTTTCAGAGGCAACGGTCAACATTACCGCGTTATTAAAAAAGTGTAAACATTGGCGATGGCAAGTCGAACACCAGACTGAGTTTGATGAACTCAAAAGGCGGTTGACGGTGGCACAAGTATTCGCCCAGACTTCACTCAGAGATTCATGCTGCAAGCCGACGCAAGTGACTTTGGGTTGGGCGCAGTGCTTACGCAGATGATAGGGGGGGTCAGGAACGAGTTATTGCATATGCAAACAGACATTTATGCAAGAGTGAACGAAATTATTCTGCGACTGAAAAGGAACGCTTGGCGATCATCTGGGCAATTAGGAAACTGCGGCCATATCTAGAGTGGTACAGATTTACGGTCATCACTGACCACCAAGCATTAAAATGGCTGAATAGTATCGAAAGTCCGTCAGGACGTATTGCGCGCTGGGCATTAGAACTTCAGCAATATGCTTTTGATGTTGAATATCGCAAGGGGAAAATGAATGTCGTGGCCGACGCGTTGTCCCGGCAGCCGCTGGACACATTGTATAGGGCGACTAAGGAAGAAAGGCTGGCATGCGCATGGACAGACGTAAAAATGGTGGAAGTTGAAAAGTACTCTGCGCGATACCCCGACTACATGATTGAAAACGGACATTTATATAGGTATATACCAGGGCGATTTGGGGAAGACGGTGGGTCAAGTTGGAAGTTATGCGTTCCATGGCCAATGAGAGACCGGGTGTTGAAGGAAAACCATGATGCCGTAATGGCAGGACACCTAGGTATACGCAAAACAATTGCACGCTTGTTACGTCAGTATTACTGGCCAGGGTTGTTGAGGGACGTTAGGCATTATGCCGCGAAATGTGTATCATGTCATAAATTTAAGACTAGTCAACAAAAAGCAGCAGGAAAAATGTTAACTCAATTGGCAGATGAACAATGGGCGATACTTTGTGCAGACTTTGTCGGACCATTGCCACGATCGATTCACAGCAATACCATGCTGGTGGTATTCGTGGACAAATTCACAAAATGGATGGAAATGGCCTCACTGCGCAAAGCATTGACTAAAAATTTACAAAAGGCATTCAGGGAGAAAATTTTGTCGCGTTTTGGGGTACCAAAGGTGATGGTGACAGACAACGGGGCACAATTCACGAGCAGGTCGTTTAAAAGATTCTTAGGAGACATGGGTTCACTGCGCCATATACGCCGCAGGAAAACCCGACCGAAGGCACAAACCGGACGGTAAAGACAATGATTGTACAATTTGCGGATGGGGCGCAGCAGCGGTGGGACTAATTCATACCAGAACTCACGCTGGCAATCAACAAAAGCATGGCAGACAGTACAGGATATACGCCGTCATTTTTGGTACAGGGGCGAGAGCCGCGACTACCAAACGCGTTGTTTGGCGAAGTCGCCATAGACGCAGGGAGTGTTGAGTAAAATGTAGGGGAACACCAGGCGACGATGTACGAGATCTTTGAGATAGTTAGGAAATCATAGGCAAAAGCTAGTCAAGATCAGGCCAGGACGTATAATTTGCGGCGACGTGAATGGAGACCATTAGTTGGACAGAAAGTGATGGTGCTACAACACCACCTGTCAAAGGCAGTGGAAAAATTCGCTGCCAAATTGGCGGCTACGTTTCTGTCGCTGTCAGGGTAACAGCAACTCTATCAGCTGACAGCCAAAACATATGATGTCTGCACAACAAGTGCATTGGAAGGGAGGCAGAATTATACCGTTGGGGTGAACGACCGCATTCAAGGTTGAGATTGGATATTACGGTTTTAACGGATTGCAAAAAGGAAGGGTACTGTTGGCGATAGGCAACAGCGGTTTCGAACAGAATTAGGGAAGACGCTGTACATTATTCGAGTTCGGGACTTCGAGGCAGCAAGTCAAGCGAGGGCACATACATAAATAATTGTGTGATCGACGCGTGAGAAAAACCAAGTGAAGAAGTTTTGGCATAAATGTGACTTCCCGGACCCGGGAACGTTTCCGAACTAACCAACCGTGTTAAAGTATAAAACACATTAATCCGCCTTATCGAAATCGTCCGAACAAACGTGGGCCGTTGCTAACAAACGAGTCAACGCGAAAATCAGTGCAGCCAAATTGATCTTCACCACCGCCATCGAGCCGTCAACAAAGCCGTACGAGGGAAAACCCATGAGGGCAGCCATCAGCAGGTCGTCAACGGGAGTCTACAGAGCACTGGCCAGCAACAGGAGCAACGGGAACAACCATCGGAACGCTAAACATCACATCGCAGTCACCGAACAGAATACAGCTAAGTCTAGTGTTAAGCTATCACAATATTTCTAGTAGCATTGTATAGCATAGAAAGTAGCGTAAGTAGCGCACAGGTAGGAGCCAGGGACTTTGATCATAGTTTTAAGCGAAGAAACAGTTACTTACAAATTATATCATTGTATATTGAATTTCGAAATTCCCGCTGCGTACTTTCTTTGGGTCCACGGCTGTTAAAATAACCTTTCGTTGGCAGGAGAAGAGGTTTGCGTTACCAATTCACGCAGGGTCTTAACATAAATCTATTTAAATTTATGTAAACGGACTCTGTCGGCGAGCTATACCCAGCCCTTGAACCGGGGGAACCGGGAGTCCTTTACAGTAGTCATAGGTTAAAAACATAAGATTTATATGCTATATGCTATAGTGATCCGATCAAAATAAATCTGCGATATACAATGTCTGGACATATCTGAAGAATTTGTTTAAAAATCTAGGAGGAGTTTGCACTGAAACAGACAGACGGACATGGCTATTTGAACTCGTCTCGTCGTACTGTCTCCTTCTCTGCGTTGCAAACTTTATGACAAAGTTAATATACTTTTTTTGAAAGAGTTAAATAACGTTATATCTCTGGTACAAATTGGTCTAGAAAAGTAGAAATTGGTATATATGATATTGAAGGAAAATGAAATCTGTTTCGATTAAAAAGTGGGAGTACTACGTCCTCTGGCAGTCGTTACAAAGTGATGGTACGGGGTATATCAAAGTAACAGACAGAACGAAATTGACGAAAATAATGCCACAAAGCACATGCAAAATACAATATCCATATAAAACACATAATACTAAAGGCAAAGTAACCAAAAAATTTAACGTAACTTAGTGTATGACATAAAATGCAATGGTAAAGAAGGGGAGACATCTGACAGAGCTTACTTTACTCAACGATGCGCTCTCTCCACAAAAATTTCAGAACATAATGGTGAAGTTAGGAACGGACGAAGACAGCATCTCTCTCACAACACACAACAACAACAACGAGTCACTCTGCTAATTTTGACACCGTAAAACTTTTAGACATATGTATGTAGAGGGAAGACAAGGGTCAACAATAACACTTGAAAACCTACTAGGTACAGATTTATAGCTTTTTAAGAACAATGGAACAATTTTTTTTTTTTTTTAATTTAATGTTTTTAACATGGTTCCGTTCTTGTACAATTCTGAAACTATTATTATTTCAAGCCTTATGTGTGTATTACCCTTCAGCTACCTATTATTTTAAGATTTTTCAAATTGTGGCTTCATAGTTAATAAAATAAAAACAATTTTTATCTAGAATTTTAAAGATCGAAGAAGAGAGTCAATATTAAAATATTGTGGACAAGTGATTCAATCTTTCGAAAAAGACATATTACCGGATTAATACAATGTCTAGAAATGATCTCATTAAAAATCATAAATTTGCGGTCATAATAATCTCGATAACAAACTCATTGTTATTTGTGATTACTCATGCTCGTCATGAGAAAAGTTCCAACAATGGTTATCAGAGAAAATCGAACTCAGGGTATAAAAAAGTACCGGTGTGTAAATCATTTACGATTTGTAAAATTCGTGGATACATTCTCGATATTCTAAGACCGTAAGATGCCACCCAAAACGACGCTACGATTATGAGAGATATTGCAGAGTCTTAATGGTCTTTTTTCTTTATTGAAACCTGGAGATGCGTTGGATGATCGTGGTTTCCGTTTTGTTAAAGAGCACTTAGAACGTGAAGGTCTAGAAGTATCAATGTCACTTCTTTAAGGGATACGCAATCAACTAGCAACAGCTGATTCTAACGTGTCAAGAAACGTAACGAAATTTCGTTAACTAGTGCACGGGATTTTAAAACAAAAATATTATATGCTGGAACAAAAAATTGTTTTAGATATTTTTTTTAGAATCGCCTATTTTCTCCATAATTCATACAGAAGTAAAATATGTTAAAGACAAACATACTAAAATGTCAAATCCCGTTACATTACCAGGAAAGTACATACAAATATGTTTTATTGATTGTAAGAAAAATTACGTTTGGATACAAAAGCATTGCGAGACACAGCTGTGAGTGTGCCAATTGTCTAAGAACAATTGATTGTTGTTCCCAAGTTGTGGTTAGTAAACCTCCCTTTGGTTGTGTAAATGTAATTAAAACCAGAAAGGGAGCTATTTTTACCTCTGTCTAAACTTGTATATTCTTAATTTTTGACTGATTGTTTCTATGGCAGCTATATGCTATAGTAATCCAATAAAGCTGTTTTTACATTTAAGCAGGATGCAAAGACAAGACAATTTTCTGCATTCAAATGTTTGTTGTAACTTCAAAACTCTGGGTTGAGTTTGCATTGAAACAGTCAAGCGAACAGATAGATGGACATTGCTACATCAACTCGCCCCATCGAGCTGCTCAAGAATGTATTTACTTCATATAGTCGAAGATGTCTCCTTCTCTGCGATGCAAACTTCATGGCAAAGTTGATATACTCTTGCAAGGTTAAGAAAAGGTCTCAAAACATAAAATATTTTAATTTTCTTTTTCATTTGTAGAGTTACCTTTTCAAAAATATAAAAAATATATGTAGTTAAAGAGTAATATTTAAGACTTGAAATAAAAATATTTTCATAATTGTACAAGAGCTCTACCAAGGTTAAAAAATAATTTTTTTTTTTAACTGGAGGCTCACAACTTTGTGGTAGCGCACTACCTCAAGTGGACTTGTGACACCAGGTTAGCTTGATCCGCGACTACAGACAAAAAGTCAAAAGTCGCTTTATTACTTACTTTACGAACAATTAACACCAATTTACAAATACAGTGACGACCGATGATTCTTTTCCAAAGCGTCAAAAAACAAAGCAATACGGTTATTTAACTCAGCGCATTTAAGGTAGACTCACATACCAACATGACAACAAGAGTTCTTTGTCACCCTTTTTTGGACACTTAGGCAAGCAGCAAGGCATATTTATTTACAAAATACCACAAAACGGTAGAAAATCAAAAACCTATTAAAAGAAACGACCGTTTGTCTGTAGATTGTTAACGATTACGATTATTGAGTACAAGCTCTGATTTATATAAGAGAAATAATCAAAACTCTTTGAATAGCAAATTAATTTTGCACCAAGTAAATTAGAAGGAGGTATAAAGGAATACACGCAAAAAACTCTCACCAGATATTTTTCTAAAGCAACAATTACACATGAGTGTATCAAAGTTTTAATTACAATAACAAAACACTTGTAATTATTTAATGCAGGCAAGAATTTAGTAGCTATGTTTGAACAACAATAAAAATTAAAGATTTACACAGCCCGAATAGTTTTAAATATTTTGATACAACTTTCACTGCATTTCAAACAAAAATAACTGAGCAACTAATAAATAATACGGGAAAAATTTACATGCGACACTGGACACTTGACAAAACATACGATAATAAAAAAACGTTAATTTCCGTTATTAAAAACCTATGTAGCTCTTGATTTTTCTGTAATGCCCCCAAATCATATTAACTATTTAATATTAACCATACCTCTAAAGTACCATTTAAATATTTTTCTGGGCCGATTCACTATGCTTATATATCCCTAGGGCCTTTCATTAATATTTACGGTAAGCTACAAAAATGTGTAAAGCACTGTTTAATTAAAAAATAAGTTTATCTATACTGCAATAGTCCAGTCATTGGGTAGCTTTGCCTGGAAAGTTTTCTGGGAGTTTTGAAAACGTATTTCGGGGTGGTCTTTCCGAATTTTATCTTTCCCATCTCGTAGTTACCCCGATCGAGACGCTATTTAAAAAAAAAAATGGCGTCCAAAATCAGTTTTTTCACCATATCTTTATGGATCTTTGTACTGCAAAAAAAACATTTTATATATAAAATTAAACTGGAGAAAATGTCCAATTTATTTTCTAACCTTTTATTTTTCATAAAAGTAATAGTAATAGTTTAATTTTGAATCTGAAATGAAGATATGATGAAAAAACTAATTTTGGATTCCATTTTTTCAAAATAGTGGCTCGAGCGGCAATGATACGAGGTGGCAAATATGAAATTCGGAAAGAGCACCCCAACATATAGAAGGACCAAATTTCCAAAATACTGAAAAATTTTCCAGGCAACTATACTTTTACGACTACAAGTACAAAGAACATAAAAGAGACTTTTTATATTTATTATGAAATAAAAATTCTGCATGTAACTTACCCAACATGGCGATGACTTGCTGCCAATAGTTCAAAATCAGGTCCAAATGATTGTATTGCATCCACAAGTAGTAATCCATGCACGGACATGGTAAAATGCGTTTCATTCAGTCTTTTATTAATTCCGGCACGTGCGCCAATAATTTGCAGCTCAGCAATACTTTTTTCGTTTGACTGAATTTCCAGTATAACTTGTTCAATAAAAAATTGTATTACAGCAAAACTTCCAGTAACACTGTTGAGATCTTCGCTTGTTTGATTTTTTTCTGCTATCTCAACAGATTTTTCGATTAAACTATGCTTGGTGATCGGGTACATTATGTTACAAAAATCGATAATTTTTTGTTCATTAGCATGTATAAGTATTTTAGAGAGCGTTCCAAACAGGGTTACTGATGGATATTCTGGATCAACAGTAAATACCGTTCTTTGTTCAACATTTAAGGAAATATTAAACTTGTCTAGTAAGTGAAAGTTGGAGGAGCTTTTTAGGCTTGCTTGCCAACGTTCCTGATATTTACAAACAAGGACTTGTAAGTCTGTTAAATGAATAGAATATTTATCATAAAGTTTATTATGAAAGGCGCTTTGTAGCTCATTATCTTTATTAATAAAAATGTTGTCCGGAAATAGCGAATCTATATTCAGTGTAGGCGAATCTACGGTACTTTTTTCTGATCCTGGTGGTGTTGAACAAGGGGTCATGTACATTTCATCTTCTTCGTCAATATTTGGTAAAATGTTTTCACTAACAGGAAATACCTGCAATATACTATTTATTTTTTTTTTGCCATCCTCATTTTTAAGCAATTGAAATTTTCCGAAATCCATTAAAATCATCAAAGTATTGATGTCTCTAAAATTTTCCATTAATATTATTCTTGGTGCAAATATCTCAATTTCGAAGCTCCAAATTTTTCTAGTTTCCTGAAATGGCACAATATAAATAAAAAAAAAAAACGTTAGAATTGGTACATAATATGTACTAGCTATGAATTTGTCAAAGAGAAGGCCACCAGGCCTTATTGAATTTTTAGTAAACGAAATGTATCTGTACTTTGTAGAAACAGACATTATCAATTTCGAGTCGTTGGCTAGTTTACAGACACCCTGAGCTAAAAGTGCTGAAAAATCTAGCTAACTTGGTATAAGTGCTGATTTTCACTAGCAACTATATTTCTCCATTACACAGGTCTATTTCAGGTGTTACTTACATTTTCGACGTGCACAAAACTTATATACCCTTGAATCATAAGGTACAGGGTATAAAAACTAGAAAGAGATATATTTTTGGCTTAGCCGAAACTTATAACTCTGTCTGTTTCAATGCGAACTTCTCTCAGAGTTTTGAGCAAAAAAATTATATGCAGAAAATTTTTTACTCTTGCAGGCAGTTTGTATGTGAAAATCGCCTTGATCGGATTTCTATAGCATATATTTTCCATAGGAACGATCGGTTAAAAATAAGGTTTTTGTTAGAAAAACTTTTTTGTTCTTAAATATAAACACACCAAACGTGCAAATACGTGTTTTTATTAATGCCTGACTATATTCCAAAGTTTCATAATAATCGGACATAAGGGCGTGACACCGCCCATATATCGGAAAACTTAAAAATGGGTTTTCTGTGTAACCGGAAGAGATACAAGACTACAAAATGTAGTGGAGTATGACTGCATTGCATTCTTTTAGACAAGTTATAAAGTTGGCGTGAAAATACCCCTAAAACGATAGAAAGGATTTTCCAATAAGAATAATGGGGTAAACGCTTACAAGAGTATATAAGTTTCGGCAAAACTGAAAATAGCCACTTACTAGTTTCTTTTCTTAATAATAATTTAATTTGAATAAAACATATTAATAATTTCGTAATTTCCGAAACGATTCTAATTTTTGCCATCCATTGTAGATTTCGAATGATCAGTTCGTCATGAATCCACTAAACTGGAATTTAAAATTAGCTGTCCCGATCAAGTCCAACTGACTTTGCCAGAGAACTGTAAAATATACGCTTTAAGCACGGTCTGCTCTGCTAGCTAATGGTAACAACAGCACTGTAAGCTCTGTTTTACCTACCATTTTGAAAAAAAAAAACCGACTGTGGGCTATCAAATCATATGTGTTCAAATTGTGTTAAATTGTCATTGTTGCTTTTTTTTTAAATACAATGAAGAATATTATATTTGATTTGGTTTGTTCAGGATACAAATAGCAATGATTTAGAGTTTAATTCATATTCAGCATGGTATAATGATATTTTAAGACAAACCTTCTACCTTCTTTATCATAGAATCCAATATACTATGGAAAAAGACCAAAAGACGGTTAGTATAACATTTAAACTTATCAAAAAGCACAAACAAGGAGGTAATTTTTCCAAATGTGGCACAGGAAAGAATTTTCATTAGAACCAAAGATATGTATGGAAGTGATTTTTTTGGGGTTTGGTACGAAACAAGAAAAAAGTATATCGAAATCGATGTTACCATAGCTAAGGATAAATGTTGAGCAAAACAAAGTCCACTCGGAGTATAAAATATAATAAAAAACGCCTCAAAATTAAGTTTTTCAGAGCTGGTTCAAATAAGCTGTGACCCGGTTTTCGGACAATTTCAGATTTTATGAACACAACCTTAAACATTACTTTTTACTTATAAAATTGAAACCATTTTAAAGGTAAAACTTCAACACTTTCTTTTATACTTTGTTGATTTTTCTATTCGTTTAGAAGTTACATTCACTTAACGCTAAAAATAGATAGTGCTGCATTTTCGTTTTGAGCGACTGTCGACAGTCGGCTTAATTAAGCACCCTATATTAATAAGTTGTCACTAAGCAAAACACAGTCACTCACAGCTTATAAGAACCACTACCTGTTCTGAACTTTAAGTGATTGTAACTTCTTAACGAAAATAAAAATCAACAAAGTACCATGTAATTGTTATTCCACAATTTTGGACGTTTTCTTCGTATTGCTTCTCGCAAACGGCGCATAACTTCCAGATAAGACTGTTTATTTACCTACGAACATATGGTAAGAACTCCTGAGACACCATGCCATGGTAATCGAAGAAAACTGTGAGCAAAACTTTGATATTTGATCGAACTTGGCGTGCTTTTTTTGGTCTTGGCTCTTCTGCCCGCTTCCATTAGGACGATTCGATGATTCGTCACCAGTTATAACCCTTTTGAGTAAATCTGGGTCGTCGTTGACGTCATTTAACAGCTCTTGAGCGATGCTCATGCGACGGTTCCTTTGGTCAAAATTTAGCAATTTCGGAACAAACTTCGCTGACACACGTCTCATGACCAAAACGTTAGAAAAAATTTCATGGCACTAGCCAAGCGACATACCGACATCCTCAGCATCTCTGATAGTGATAAGACGATTTTCCAAAACAATTTTCTTCACTGCTTCAACGTTTTCATCAGTTGTTGGTGCTTGGGCGTCCAGAGCGAGGCTCGTCATTGTCATCTTCCCGGCCATCTTGGAAGAGTTTGTACCACTTGTAAACATTTTTTTTACTCAAGACAGTTTCACCGTATGCCACTGTCAACATTTCAAGTGTTACGGAGTACTTTATTTTATTTTTTACACAAAGTTTGATGCAAATCCTTTGATCCATATTTTTCGATAGCAAAAAATCGCCGAGCATGCAAAACACTTATAACTTTCACGCCTCTCACAACCAAACAAAAAATGTCATTCGCTTGAAATTTGGTACAGATGTTCGAAAATAGTGCACCAACATAACAAAACAAAAATATATAAACTTACTAGTAAGGGCGGTAAAGTTGAGTATACTCATCCATATAATACCCTGCACATACCTTCACCCATTTAAATGGTGTTCCAAATATCAAAAAAATCAGTCAAAAGGGAGCAATTTTCGAAAAATTCGAGCTTGTTGATCTCTGAGGGGGAAGCCATGAAATAAAGGGGTGTTTTTCGGTATGCAGTTTAAAGGACGTATATTAACTGAATCTGCATACAAAATTTCAGACATGTATATTTCATAGTTGTGGAGATATACCAATTTTAATAAAAATAAACTGTAATTTACACAAAATTAGAGTTTGACGGCCTTTGATGGGTAGTCCAAATACAAAATGGCATTTTCTGGTATGCAGCCTTATGAAGTTATATATACTTTGTCTACGTACAAAGTTTCAGGGACGTACCTTTAACAATTTCGGAGATATAGGCTTTGACATGCAAACACTATTTGAGGGGTAATTAAAGGTAGGGGGAAAAATTAGGTATGCAGTTTTAAAGACATGCATTTACTTAGTCGGCATACAAAGTGTCTGGTTTGTATCTAATATAGTTGTGGAGATATACAAATTTTTGTAAAAAAAAGTGGAAGTTACGAAAAATTTAAGTTTGAGGGCCTTTGAGAGGTAGTCGTAAATACAGAGGAGTATTTTCTGGTATGCAGTCTTAAGGATATGTATTTATTGAGTGTACACACAAAATTTCAGATCCGTACCTTTCATGGTTTTGAAGATATAGTAATTAACAATAAATCACCTTTCTTAGCTTATTCTTGTTCTTTTTGTATGGGAGCTACCAGTTCCAGGGGTCATATTAGTTTACACCAACTTCTTATTTTAGAAAATCTCTTAGGAATCAAAAATACAAATTTTAAGACATTCCTAAAGGAAATATGAACCAATTTCTTAGTTTAGGAAGCATCTCTTAAGCCGAAAGGGTAGCAACGACATTAAAAGCAAAATTTTTGAAGAAAAAAGAAAAGTTATGTAGGCTGACGTCGCACAGTTTATAGATAGTTTGGAAGATATGAGTTGGAATATAACGAAACTAAAACTCGAATCATTATCTGATAATTTATGTTTTTAGGTACTAATAATAATAAAAGGGTAGCAACGACATTAAAAGCAAAATTTTTGAGAAAAAAGAAAAGTTATGTAGGCTGACGTCGCACAGTTTATAGATAGTTTGGAAGATATGAGTTGGAATATAACGAAGCTAAAACTCGAATCATTATCTGATAATTTATGTTTTTAGGTACTAATAATCCTGTTATATTGTAAATGTTAAATCTTTTGCATTTGTAGTTTTTTAATGGGATGTTTTCTGAACTATTTATTATTCGAGTGATTTTCTGCTGCCCCTAGCTGCTCCTACGGTTTTTATAACAAGAAAACGGGCGCAGCATCGTGCAAAAACATCGAAAATGGCGCTGCTACGGGTATGAGAAGAATGCATTGTAGGTAGATTCGCTGTGACAGCTTTAGTGAAAACATTTTATTATGGTTTTACTTTAAATTTACTAAGAAAATCATCTTGTTATGTTTATAGGGAGTGTAAATTGTGGTAAAAGGTCATAATTTTCTTCCTTTTCTTAATATTGTATGGCAGGTGCCAGTTCCAATGTTCCGATCGCAATAATACTTACAGAGATTTGGAATAGGTACAAAGGAAGACTTTCCTTTAAATTTAAAACCCTTGATGATATGATCATGCCGGTTCTGACAAATGAGTTGGTTCCACAAAAAAGGAGATTTTTTTTGAAGCTTAAGGATTTTCTTTTCAAACAAAAAAGATTTCATGCAATTATTTTTATTCGTTCAGAAGATATGATTTTTGCAAGGTAAAAACTCAAAAGGCCCCACTGTGCGTTGTTGCGGTAGATTTTCAGGAAATAACTGCTTCAGTCTTCTTGAAATCGGACGACAAAAAGCTGTTTTTAAGGAAATAGTCTACAAAGTTCATGTTAACCATCTGTAAAGTTTGTTTTGCCATATGCTTACAAAGATGAAATTAGAGCAGTGTGTCTATATTTATTTTTTTCTTCGTAGGCTTGATTTGAGAGATACATAGAACTTTCTATTAGAAAGCCGCAGTATAATAAAAATCAAACAACATTTTTTTAGTTTTCACGACCACGACCATGCGGTTGCAATTGCAAAAAAAAAAATTGGTTACAATTTTTTGACATTTCATACATTTTCTATAGCATTTGGCATTTTGTTTTTTCCTAGATGCGCGGCTCGAGCGGCAAAGATA